>CAJQZN010043212.1:68143-97223 GCA_907164685.1 Colias eurytheme
CGTTATTTATCCTCTATCCTATGTAACTCAACAGTCAGTATTCTCAGCATTCGTTGAGTACTTAAACGTTTTACGTTAATAGTTGTATATAACTTTATTATACAATATAATAATCCTGGTGGGATGACAAAAAACTTGTCTAACAAACGATTATCCTAATCCCTCAGCGATTTATTGTTTGAGCCCCGAAGAAAAATCTCATGGGTGCAATAATGAGGTCAAATGGGTTGAAAAACGAGTCAAATAAATTGCCTACAAGACCGGGCAACTAAAATAGGCCTATGAGAGGTCAACTATACGTAATCAATCGTCATTTGTTACATTCAATCGCTTTGCGATTAAAAAATCTCTTCCGATGTTTGTATATGTAAATTGGTCGGCTAGTGCCATTTAATTACGATACCAAACATACCGTTGACACAAGGCTTGGTGACAATCCTCGAAACCACCGCCACAAATCATCTGCGAGATGATATTTGATCCGACTCGCCTTCCTTTGTTGTGATTAGGCTTTGCATTGGTAAATACAATTTGTTCAATTCCAATTTCCATAATTGGTAAACCAATGGTGGTTTCCTGATTCCTGAAGCGTAAACTTTTAGGATACGAAGTATCAATTTCATGCGCCCATTATTTGACGTATCTAACCTTTATTGTATTTATTAGGTCATTTACTATACTGCCCACTGTGAAGTAGATTTCAAAACCTTTTTCTACCTACCTTAGAAGAGTGAAGATCCGATACGGTCATATCCAAAACTTCTTTCGTGGGTCCTCGTTGACAAAAGCAAATATCTATGATCATTTTAATGATCAATCCTTTGTATATTTGCACCAATCGCCATTAAAGCCCCGCGAGGGCTGATATATATTTGCACCATTTCCCCGTGGGGACGGTTGTTATCAAAGCCCCGCGAAGGCTGATATATATTTGCACCATGTCTCCGTGAGGTACTGTTGTAATCAAAGCCCCGCGAGGGCTGATATTATATATTTGCACCATTTCTCCATGAGGGACGGTTGTAATCAAAGCCCCGCGAGGGCTGATATATATTCGCACCATCTTTTCCGTGAGGGACGATTGTAATCAAAGCCCCGCGAGGGCCGATATATATTTGCACCATTTCCCTGCGAGCGACAGCTGCGCGAGGGATGTTTGTAACTAGAAATAAGTAGGGCCTGCCAAAAAATGCTTAAGAGACACCCTGCGAGGGTGAATTTGACCTGGCTAACCCCTGCGAGGAGTAGTGGCCACATTTATGTATTCTGCTTCGAGCAAGAATACACCTTAGTGCTAATATAAAAATAGCAGTAAATAATCATTTAAATAATATAGCAATTAACAAGGTCCTTTAACTTATTTTCCAATGTTAGCGACATTTAATAAATTCATAATTCAAATCAATTCACTAAATTTTAAAATGAACTTCGATTCATATTTATTTTTGTTCATGCAATCGATGTAACATTTAGTTGCTTTATATCCGTTAACATTCCTTACGAACGCAACCATACCGTCGTAGGACGTTATATTTAATTGCACAAAATAATCTCCACTCACCCGCAATTTTTTACTTTTTGTCAAGGTGTACAAGTTTATAATATTATTCTAAAACGTTAGAAGTGAATTGTAAATCCTTTGAAATAAGTGTATCTAAATCTAATTTATATTAAGATATCTCGATAATTATTATACGATAACCCTTTCAGCACAAGTTCAGTAAACCAAAGAATTTAATTGTAAAATTTTGGTACTTACTCGTTTTAACAAAAAAGTTGCATCATTTGAACATAGGAAACGTAATTTTCAATCAAATTAGCCGTGTGTAATATGTCTATTTTCACATAAAAACGGATCAGAATAATACTCATAAAAGGACACGTATAGACTACGGATAGTTTTGAATGTGTGGAACATTCATGGTACGTATCTACTATACATGAGCGAATTCCATCATTATTCAGTTGAGCGGTAACTCCCGTACGATTTATAAAATAAAATCACAACATGTTCTGACATGTCGTGACTTCTTGGAGCTGACTCATCTCGTTCGATAATTTTTAGTAATAAACTATGATAGGAATTCCGAACCGTTCCTAGCGATAACGACAATGTAATAAAGTCGTAGCAATGGATTGTATGCCTGTAAAGCTTTGAGTTGGCTCATATCCATACTAAGTATTAATTGTAATTTTTCCACGAAAAATTCACTTGTACCCTTGTAATAAAAACACATTATTAAAAATGAAATAAAATATTAAAAATATCTATATACAAGAGAGGGTATTTGATATATCTAGTAATATCAAATAATCACAAAAGTAATATTAACGATTCGAGTAAAGCCGAACGGTAACACCGTTAAAATAGCTTTACTCACAGTATTAAAAATTCAAATATTAATTAGTACATATTGCATAATGAAATATTTCAAAAGAAAAGTTACTATTTCAAGTAAAATGTAACGGTTGTATCGTTAATTTTAAATATCTTTATTCATGCTATTAAGTATTTAAGCATATTGAAAAATAAACTATTGCTGAAGGATTCATTAAAAACCTCAGCATTTTAAATAAAGTCCAACGATTATACCGTTGACTTTAAAGATTTTTACTCATTTTTAAGTAAAATATTATTAGAATAGATGTAAAAATAACTCACTGTACCGATCCGACGGGATACACTTTTTAACACTTTTAGCACTTGCTTTAAGCAATACTTAATACTTAATAGCACCAAGGTTGTAGTTTTGTAGACAACCTTCTCGCGGCGGAAGCTAGACGCCAATGAAAAACATCCAGCGCCCGACATTATCGTGCGCCCCGCCACCTGGTGGAGAGGTGTGCGAGAGAGATAGCATATATACAACGGAAAGAGAGGGAAAAATAGGCGGAAAAAGCTAGGTACCTTCTCAATGAAGTAAGCTTCAAATTACGGTCAAGTGTTTAATGTAGAATAGTATGTAACCAAACATAAAATATTTTAAATTGTTACTACATGTTTGTTTGTTTGTTTGAATGCGCTAATCTCAGGAACTACTGGTCCGATTTGAGATTTATCGAGGAAGGCGCAGCAATGCGGGTAAAACGCGGGGTACCGCTCGCGCTAGTAATTGATAAAATATACTATAATAATAATTGAACAGAAAACACTAAACTTTCAGTTATAGAGATATACATTATATATTTTAACAGTTTATTTATAGGATTAACGATTACGATATACCGATCCAATTATACCTACGTATTAATGTAGTGTAAATAAAGGTTTTATAATTAATATTCTAACTATATTTTATTGATATCCATTTCTTGTTATGCAACATGCAATGCATATACCAGTAATATTACACCAGTTTACGACAAAAACAACGCTCGTTTGAGTGTATTGTATTACTTCTAACACCGTTATCTGTCATAGCTCCTAATGAGTGCTACAAAAACCTAGATACCGCAATAGTGGTCATTTTCTTTATCATTATTTACTCATTACCAAGAGGAACTTAGCCTCGTTTCAATGAGTTTCATGACTAGCTGAAGTTTTGCGTGAATTGCAATTTTTACACTTCCTATTACTATGTGAGATCGTTCTTAATTCGTGAGTTTCTTTTGGAAATCTTATCTTTTCTCCAATTAAACAGTCGTGACAAATATGGTTTTAGCAGCATCGTATACACTATTTTACCTGTTAATTAACTTTTACCTAACGTGTAAACGAGAATCGAATTTGCTATTCACGATTGGTTTTTATATCACTTTGAGATAACTAACACATTGTCGTATCTATCACACAGAACCCGACTATTAATAATATAATTCAAATTCAAAATGATTTATTGTGATTAACATTCATATTATAGATTCATTAACCATAAACAACATATTATCACCTACATCCTAACACAAAAAGTTTCTGTCTCTATATAACCTCTCATGAATCTACCGGACAGAATCTACTATGTATTAAAATTATAGACCCATCAACCATAAACAATATTTCACCTACATTCTTCTAGAATGTTTTTCTCAATAACCTCTCGTATTCAATACACCGTAGCCTCATGACTTATAAAATATAACGGTATCATTACATAAAAGAATGCATCAATCTACGCGATACTATTTCTATGAATCCCTTGAGCGAACCATCCCGTCTCACCGTTATAAACCCAGTCACTGTTACAATTGACACTGTTCATTTTCTTGTACTTGGAGTCATGTAATGATACCGATTATTGTAGAGATTGTTAGCTTTTTGTTATTTGGAATCTAGTGTTCATATTTCTTGATGTTTATTAAAAGTTGGCTTACGAAGTTATGACAAGCAATGATGGAATATTATAGGGTTTTAAACTTGAGCAAATATTTTGTAACCTTCGATATATTATGTTGACACGAAAATATTTTTAATATACTCCTGAGTTGTGTGTACCAAAACTGTACATTATGCATAAAATAAATGAAAATGTAGAAACGTGCTGTGCACATCCCTCAGCTATCATGTAGAGAGCTATGCCTGGCATTTCTCTGAGGGAAAAAGTCCGGAACGAACTAATTCGCCAGAGAACGAAAGTAATCCACATAGGTCAACAATATAGCTAGACAATAGACTAGTCGCAGTCGTATAAAACAGTCACTGGACACACAAAGGTGCCTTCCAGTGGTTAATGTAGAATGCCATAATGCATGACGACTTTGTTTACATGCAGTTTACTTTACATTGAAAGTAACGAATAAAAAGGAATGAAAATTTATTCACATATTTTCATAACACCTATAAGCCAATATAATGGTAAATGCAAAAAGTGTAATAGAAATACATGGTGCAATCAGCAAATAGTTGTTCACGAAGTGCTTATCACACGTGATGTGTCAATCAATTACATGACTGCTGGCGCTATCTATATCTTTTTTTCTTTTTTAACAAACTATAATTATCTCTTTTTATTGCTATGTGAAACCTTCGTGTAATTATTAGAAAATTGTTTGTTTTTCATGAAAATAACACAGTGATGGTACGACGACGTGCAAGTTGCAAAAAATCTTGTGCAGTGTGTTAAAAATTATACTAAATTAAAATATTAAATCTGTTTACGTATACATTCTAATACGATAGAAGTATTGATAGAAATCAACCAACATTCAATTATTCTGCTGACAGAGTGAAGTATAACCACGTATAACCATGACAGACGGCTATTAAACGATAAACATTTCGACCTTCCACTTGAAACCCAAACCAACAATGTGACAAAATATCTACGTTAAGGCTGCAGTCTAGCAAAATTGCGTTTTCAACAAGTTATTTGACAATTTTTTCCCGGCTAATGAAATGATAAACTGAATTTTTTTTTCTTGTTTATCAATTAGTGTTATATACGCAATGCGCGTGAATTTTTTCACATTTATAAAGTTAATTTATGTTACCTTAATCAGCCCTTCAAGATAAGTCTCTTTCCCCCAAAGACATTTCGAGCTAAGTTTGTGCACTCACTACGTTGCAACCGATTACAATTTACACAATCTGATCAGCGCATTATTATCCTTATATAGTCGTTATTAAAAACTGCTGAATACAATTGCCGAAAAACTTATGATTTTCTTAATTAGAACGTTATAAATTCATTAAATTTCCCATTTTTTGCCTTACAAAATCTATTGATAAATACTGCTAAAAGTTATTTTTTCCATTAATTTATTCGAGTTGGTTGAAGACCAATGAGTATTAATCCTTTAAAAAAATTTTTTTTTGAATTTTGATAATTCTTTAAATATTAAAAAAATATTTAAAATAATAAGGAAAAATCCTAGCTAATTTCTTTAGTCGCGCTCCTTGGGCCGGAGCGTTCTGACGTGTGCTCTACGCTCGATTTTCCTTCATACCGAAGTGAAAGTTGCTCTACTTCATTAAATTTAATATTTTTGTTAATTGATTATTTTTATCTTAGTTTTGTGCAAATATTCGTATTTTTAATCATTTGATTTCGATATGGAAAATAAACGAAAAAAATACGCGTGTAACTACTAGAAAAAAAATTATCTTCGAACATAAAGTTAATGAAACCAAATAGATTGCAAAGGTGATTGGCAACAACTTCTTTATTTTACGGGGTGTCAGTAAAGGGATGTATATTTCTTTAAAATTAAAGTAAGCTCATAAATTTTGAAGTTCCAAAAATGTTTATTTTTCGTTTGAGAAATACGAAATATAATATAAACTTGTATTGAGAACTTGAACTTCCCAAGTTCATCCGGGGAAATCCCCATACGGGGAAAATGATTTGTTTACTCCAAAATTGATCCGAGGTGTTTTAATTTTTTCTTCTAGTCATTTTCAACGTAGCGGCATGTTGTTTGATTATTAATTTTGTAACTTAAATACAGGATGTTGGTTTTATATTCTGATCTTACAGACGCGCTGACAAATTTAGTCCACCATTTCTAGTTTAGTCTACCAACTCTAAGTACCAATATTAAAACGAATGGATTATCATCACATCATCAAAACTCAGATGTAATGGAAGATCACAATAACATAGAAAATTCAGTGGGGTTGAGAACTAAACAAACAGAAGTAACAGAGACGCGAAGAATAAAAAAAGAGGACGAAAACGATAATTCGTTGATGCTTTCCCTTTTCGACGTATTGTTAGGGTACATCACCAATCTGCAAAAAACATAACTGATGATTCCCAATTGCTGATTAAAAATGAAAAACAAATAATCGACAACAGTGGTGAAAATTTGCTGATCACAATGAAACATCCTTCAGTGGTAGCAGATTTACTCATTTAAAATGTATCGGTGAACAGCGTAAAGGAGAGGAGGACAGGAAAACATTATGAATGTGGATGGTGGATTGTATACAGGGTGTAATCGATAAGTATGTGATTATGACGTTATTATTGCAGGTATCAAAAAACTTAAAACTGATATCGAAATTACTTTACCTAATGAGCAAAATGACAATAATAACTTTTTAAAAGTATAACGAGAAATATCTAAAAAATTTACTTTATACACTCCCATATCAAAAAGGAAAAATGGGACTAGTAGAAGTTAAATGTCTAATTCCGGCAAAAGACATGAATGCGGAAGATGCGGTTAAAAAAAATTTAATATTTGAAATACAATGCAAAAAATAACACTTTTGTCATAGATAAGAATCATGACTATTTTTTCCAAATTCAGGGACAACTAAACGTTGCAGAAGCAGAAGTCTGCTTATTTGCTGTTTGGACTGGAGTGAATCATTCGTTAAAAATAGAATATATAAAAAAGTATGTAACGTTTAGGCAAAATAAAATGATGGACCATTATCAAGATTTTACATAAATTGCCTACTGTCTGAATTGATTGATTCGAGACTTCAGCATTTGATGCCCATCAAGGACCCATCCTATATCATTCAATTGAAAAAAAAGAGATAAATCCAGTGCAACCGATAAAGCATCAGAATGCTAGCAAAAGATTTATTAGGTTTATCAATATAAATCTATATATTATACATAATATAATAAATCTGTAGAAGACGCGAAGACTGACATCCGCGCGGACGGAGTCGCGGGCGGAAGCTAGTCAGAAATAAATATCTTTTGTTTTCATTTGCGTATTTTTCTATTTTATAATTTTTTAACACAAACATTACATTTTTTTTATTAAATACAAAATTTGTTTATCCGTTTTATTAGTTAAACTGAATAACTTTCACTAAGAAACTTAGGTCGAAAAAAATGTATAGAGTTATGCATTTTGTATGGAAAGCTTATTTTTTTTTATATTTCGTCCAAATTTCTTTGTTAAAGTTGATCAGTTATATAAACATGAAGTTGAAGATATCAATAGAAAGTATTCGCAAATTTTGTGTACTGATAAAAAAAAATCACCCGGTGTAATTTTCACGAAAATTGTTTCAAATTGTCATTTTTGGTACTTATTACGAATATTAAATTATACGAATGATTTAATTTTTAAAAGTTAAGTGGAGCAACTTTCCCTTAGTACATTTGTATTATTTACATATAGGATGACAGGATGCATTTGTTTGCACTACTAGACCAAGCCCTTAAGTGGTAACATATTTATGGCGAATTGTTACGTGTTTGTGACGTGAGGTAAAGTTGGAATTAGAAACCCATCTGCTCATTGTTAAGAGGACTTAAGATTTAGTGGTAGACTTATTAGCAGCGCGCAGCGTTGTAACGTTGTGTCATGTGTGTAGTTGAACCTATAAGTCTATAACTCTCTTGAAGAGCGAAGAATATTTCAGACCTTACGTGTTATGGAGATGCAATTAGATTTTCGAAATAAATTGCCCCTTTTCTTACACCAAAAATGGTAATGCATGGTTTCGTTATGTTAAAAATAGGCATATTGCTTTAAAGGTATTAAATACTAGGCAATAAAGAATTTGAATAATGAGCATATTTAGTTTTAATAATTATTCAATTACTTCTATTTATCTTAAAACATCTATTATATTTTGTATAGTTTGAATGTAATTAATAATTATATTACTAGTAAGTAATTATTTCCATAACATTTTACAATACTCTACAACACGACATGCTAATATACATGTACAATCACATGTATCATCATGTTAAATCCTCAATAATATCATTTACAACATTTAAAGGCCAACGGTTTCACATCACACGTATAACACTTACATTTCCGCCTTCATATCATTAGCAAGGATACTGTATATTCTTAGAACACTCCTTGTTTTATTTAGACAGGCTATTTTTGTTAAATTGCGCCGCGTACTCTAATGAGGCGAAAACTGGCTACGTAATTTCTTTCTAGTTACAAATCGTATGTCAACGGCCAGTTTTGGTTAATTAAATTTAATTGGATAATCTCATCACACATCGTAATATAAATTGTGTGTAGGCGTATGTAATATGTTTAAATTATTTTTATAATGATTTTGGATGACTGTTTATTGATTGTACGATGTAGCTACATCTGCTTATTTTCATTGAAAAAAAATTATTGGGTTATTAAAATTTTGGAAGTCTAGGTACTTTTATCCATCAATAATTAGAATTAGTAGGTAAGGATGAGTAGATAATTACTGTTTAATGCCATTCATTTAAATAGAACAATTAGTATGAGTCATGTAGTTTTATTTTGTATTTAAAATGCAAATGTAATAGCTCGCTTTCCTTCGTCCCAACTTCCGGTATCACCTTATATCCTCTTCCGTAAATTAACATATTTTAAAATACTTTTATCAATTACTTATATATTCAGGGGTCTCTGTAATGTAGATGAATCCTAATATGTAAATACGCAAATAAACTTATTATTAAAAATATTTTAATTTATAATTCTAAAGAATAGATTTTTATAAGAATTACCTATTCGTCCACTGTGCACTATCCAATTGTCATGCTTATAAATTTCTTCTTTATTGGATATAACTACGTATAATTATATGATTTAAACTTACAGTCATATAATTTACCTACCAAGGTATTTCAGAGAAGTTATAAAAGAGCTCAGCATAACCTAATTAATTCGAAGCCTCCAAAACTACGTACAAAGGTTCACAGAATTATGAACGTTTATCGGCTTTAATTCATTTTATATGGTTCGTGGTTAGTTGCGATAAAAGCGACCTAGATTCTGAAACCTACGACTGTTGGAACTACGTTTATAGCATTACGTAGAAATTCAAATCACATATCTACTGGACTGTTTGATTTTTCCAGAAATCGTATTTACTAAACAAGTCAATTCCAAATAGTTCTACTAAATAGGGTTTGTTCGAATCCAAAAACATCTATTCGTAGAAATCTTTGCTTATTTATCATACGACCACGGACCAGACTAGTTTAGATAAAGAGCACACATATTATTCTTATTTAAGGAATCTTGTAAAACTTCATGCTACTAGAATATAACGAAAATAGCTTTGAAAGGAGAAACTGTTAGTCGGCATCTTACTTTGCTCTTATTCTGCCTTTATTCATATACTTATGCATTTAAGGAGAACATCTAATATCAAAATAAATACAATACCGAATCACAACAATAGATAATTATGTTTCATTATTTCGTACTTTAGCATGTATCGCTTTAGAAATCAATAAAATCCATTTCAAATGACATTGATAAATACACTTAGGTCATATGTTGAACAACCTAGTTCTCACCTGAAGCCCGATGTCCTGCTAATTGTCTGACAACCTTGTGGCATTAAATATAACAATATCATTGTAGCGGAGATATCGTCACATGGCACAATCTGATTACGTACAAAAGATTATAAACAATCCACTTATTTGTGCTTTGAATAAATTTTATATTACATCGGCTTACCTAGGAGCAATTTTTGTAGCTACAAAAACGTAATCAAAATGTCATCGTTTTTCATTATTTTTGCATGTTTTTGTTTGGTATTTGTCATATATCGTAAGTTAAAAAATAAGTTTAACGTACACACTAAACGTACACATACTAAATCCCAATAACAGTAGCATATAACGTGAATTTATATTTTCAACACATCACTTTACATGGCCAAGGTCTCTATGTACATATAATGCTACTTTTTACACATTACTCGTATACCTACTTACTAATGCCACAGAATAGTTAATACGCTTATACATCAACCTCTAAAGAGTATTAGTACATCTAAGTCACACTGGTTAGAGCGTGCAAGAGAAAACATATCAAGTCCGTAAATGGATTAGCAGATGTTTCGGCAATCACGTCTGGTCGTTAAGACGATACACAAAAAAAAATCCACTGCTTGGCGGGCGGAGTCTAATAGCTCGCTATCGCGAACGCGGGTGTGCGCGAAGTCATTCTTGCAAACTCGCCGCGCTGCCGCTGGCCGACTCGGGACAAACATGTATGGAGTCGTCACACAGTTATAATATTGTTATACATTTATTTAATTGTTGATTTATTGGTTTTATTTTCTTGCTTATAAACAAATAATCTTCATTCCAACAACTACTTAGACATTATTAATAATTATTATTATTTCGTAATGTTTTCTTTATTACAAAATAATACAGGTTATAACTAAATAATCTTTAAAATAACAAAAAATATTGTTACTCTGAAAAAATGAAATGGTACTCAATAACGCGGACTACTGAATTGATTTAGATAGAATTTGATGCTGACGTAGATATTACATTATGCCCAGAAATGAAAGGTACTATTTCTGAAAGAAGTTATAAACCCTAATTCTTCTCAGTCAAAGTCAAGAGTGGAAGATATCACTAATACAGTAAAACTGATGCGAAACTTTGATGTTAATTTGTATATTTTTTTGTTAGTTGTTACTTAATATCACGTCAAGACTACATTACCAATTTTGATAAAATATAGCTAATTGCCTGGATTTACACATAGGATACTTTTTATCCGAACTGAACACTTCTGTGGGATAAAACAGGATTCACGATATAACCTAATTCCACGCGGGCAAAGCCGCGGTCGGAATGATATTTTTTTAAATAAAAAAATTGTTTTAAAAAAACACACCAAATATATTGACGCATGTATTTATTTTTTGCACTCTATTATAATTGTAATTATTCATTAGAAATAATCAAAATAAAATAGCCAGAACAAAGTTAGGCCCTGGTAGGGTAGGTAGGCAGGTACAGCAATGTGAGACGAACACTGGCTTATTTATACCAATAATAATGTATTATAAACATTAAATTAAGTTTACTTTCTAACAACAAAAATACATAATATTAGCTAATGTGAAAACGAATCAACCAATCATCCCACAACAATGAAATGTGCACACAAATATTCATCCAAATCGGTTCATGTGATTAGGAGGAGTGACTGCAGCGCCATCTTCCGGGCCCAATTGTGTTTCCAGATCACCCAGGAACTCAATTTAATTTAAACCATTAAACAATTTAAACAATTTATTTATTGGTCAGCATGGCGGTGTGGTCACAAACATTAGGGAAGTTCCCTCTTCCTCACTGAAATATAGCTAGGTACATGCTAACAATACAACACAAAAAAAATTATTTAACTTAATATGTACTAATAAATAATAAATATATAAATAAATAAATATAAATACTCAATTTTATATACCTACTTACACAAAATTTTTCGAAATGAAAACTCACTTTACTATGTAAATATGAATATAAACCTGTTTTAGTACTAAGCAATTTCCCGCACAGATATCAACATCAAATTCTTTATACAACATACTTATCTACCACCTAACTACTAAGAAATGTAATTCTTGAAATTTTTTCGTATTTTTTTAAATATAATACTACTCCAATGAGCTCCTGTTCCATATTACAGTCCACCATACTTCCACTAAGTTCACCATGATTTTTTATTTCTTTGCACTTTGTTGCTTTTTGCTAAAAATGGAATCATGCGATAAAACCAGTAGAGCGTTGATAACATACATTTTTGACTGAATAAAGGTACTTACGAAGGAGTGGGTTCACATTGTGAACAATCAGTGGGTTTATTTTCCATCTGGATTCCGGATTTCTGAAAAGATTATCTATGCTATAAATGAAAAAATCTTACACATTCGTTATGTACTTAAAACAGGGGTACATATCAAACATCGTCTATAATACAATTATCATCAAATTTAAAATAAAACCAACTTACTTCATTAATTTGTTCCAATTGTAAGCATTCTTTTTCCTCCAACCTTTATGTTTCTTCTTCTTATTTTCTTTATTGTCCCCATTTGTCTCATTTTATCTTATCGTGTTGTCACCCTTTGTTACGATTGCGCGAGCGACACAAGTTCCCCGTGTGACGGCCATAGCGGGAATGACTCGTGCAGCGATCGGGGTGGGAAGGTACAGGGCGGCTCTCGCTATATTGGCTGGTCGCGCGCTAATTTCAAGTATTTCTTGTTTATTTCAAAACCATCGCATATTTCAAAATTCTAAATCGGTAGACGTATAGGTTGTATATTTTATAGTTAATATCCAAAAAGTCGTAACTTTACGTTTGTTATTTTGAAGATGCCAGAGATTAAAAAAAAAATAACAATGAGAACTTTGTAATTTTTTTCTATCGAGAAAATATCATGGAATCATGTTTCTAAAACGATAGACGTATTGTGTTACTATTGAACTTTCTTGTCAAGAATTTTCATCACGACAACTTTGTTAATATAAAAATTACGAAGGTTTGAAAAGGGCCGTAAATGTTAGAAAAATTAATTCATCACCTTAAACATATATTTGTAATTTGTATATGCGTAAATAAGTAGATTATGAAGATTGTATTACACGTTTATGAAACTTGGTGAATCATTGCCTGTAGTTCAACCTACGCGGGTATGGTCCTACGCATTGTACGTAGTACGTGGTAGTACTATGTGATTATGTAAATAAAGTGCAGTTACAGTAGAAGAGATGAAAGTCGTAAATTTTACGAGAGTATAGATACCACAAATACATTACAGATAGGTAGTAGAAATAGTTAATAAAGTAAATAGTTAATAGGTAGTAGATATATTCGTTTACTGTACTTGTACAGCATAATTTCTAAAATTCACTATTATTATTTCATCACTATTATATCATACTATTATTTCACAAGAATTAACTATGCGTACGATTTCAAATCGAATCGATATAAATTGTCAGTGTCCAATAAAGGAATTTCCTAACACCACGGCGGATGTCAAATATTGAAGCCATAATATTAAACCATAATATTTGATGTTGTCTATTTTATTATATTGTTAGTGCATCTGATCTTTATCGTTGGATAAATATTCGTCTCTCGTAGGTAATGATTTATTTTTGTCTCCTAAATATTCAAAGTCATTAACAAACCTTGATGTCATAAATCGAACGTAAATGACGTCATTTGTCGAATACAAACGTGCCAAATCACTTACAAAAATGTAACGTGACATTTTCAAGACATGCCAAGATCTACCATTCATTGAGAATTGAGATATTGTTGAGTAATATATGTAATATCATTTGCTCACAGCTTAAATGGAAATAAATAATAAAAATTAATATCTTTAGCATGCACATAAATAATGTATTCATACCGGTTTCATGAACATTATTCCACGTTATTGTTTTAATTAAAATAACTGTGAAAATAACCGATATGATATTACTCACGACATTATTCTGTTTACTGCCTATATTCCACTGATCCGTAACATTATCATCGGCTAAAATTAAAAACAAGTTAATTCATAATATGAAAACTCATATAAATCTTTCTTTTGAAAAGTCTCGTAACTTAATAGCGCTTGTATTTTTACACAATGCTACATAAAACCGCATTAGTAGAGCATCTTTTGAATGAAATATGACACGGTCGCGACACAGGCTTTGACCTAGAATTGAGGTTTGCATGCAACGTAGACTTCAAAGGGTAACTAAATTGACATGAGCTTCCGTTTGCCCACAAATTTATTGATCGACGGGTTAACGGCCGATTTCGAATTCTATAGAATATAGATGCTACAAATACAATAATATCCAGTACCTATATAACTTAAAATCACGAAAAGATTAAGTGATATTGAACAAATTGTCCAGTATAAAGTTACAAAATCACCGATGGATATTAACAGATTATTATTGTTAATACAAATGCAACCACTATGAGAGCTACTTTTACAAATATGCGCTATGGTTTTATTTCAGATGCTATTTCAGCTATTCGCACGCTGATTTCGTCAGAATCCGTATTTGATAAATTCCGTTTACTATATTATAATAACGCATTGAAGACAGAATATTGTGTTTTTTTTATTATTTATATTATATGCCAGTATATATATTATATGAAGACTGAAGATACATTCTAGCTTCTCATTTTTTGACGGATATTTTCTTACGATAAAGTTGCATTACAGTTTCATCGCACAATCTATACCTATTCCTTGCAAAAAAATTCATAATATTCTCTTTGTTCTATTATTTTTCATTCGAAGTCCATCCGCGTCCACTTTTGGCGCAATGCCAGTTTCTTGACTTGTAATTTACAAGAAATGCCCGCACATAAGTGTACTATAAATTCAAGCTATTATTGGCCTGAGGCGTCCTACTGTCTGTTAGGGATATCTTAGATCATTTGGTATGTAATACTTCGGATAATTCTAAAGATTACAGAATAATAAAATAATGTAATGAAATAATTTGCTTGAGGATCATAATTAAAATGGAACCTCAGTAGCAAACTATATAAGGCTGTAATTGATTAGCTTAGACTTTAGAGGTAACATCGGAAATTTATTCATAATTTGACAGTTATTTGCGAAGTTGATTGTTTGTGCTTGTATTACATGCTTGTATTATATTCTTTATTCCACTTTTTTACAAAGAAAGCATATCCTCATTCGGTAACTTTGTGTTAAATTGTACATCACTGCAGCAAAACCACGACTCACTTTATTACTTAGTCAAGGCGTAGTTTAAATATTATCTACTTCCCTATAGTTTTCACACAAAACCTTTACATAAAGTCTTTTATTTCACCTACACAATAAAATGCCAATTCTAATTTAACTCGAAGGTTGAAAAGTACAAATAATATTAGCCTATAACTGTTAAGATACGATTGTCACTTGAGGTAGCTACTAGTCATTATTCTGTGCTTGAGGTCATATTACTGCTGTCGATGACTAATATAATACATATTATGTTATATCCGTCTATACACTTTAAACCTTAAAAGGAATGTCGGTAGAAGATGACGCATTCATATTAATTTAGAATTTAACAATTCAAAGTGTGGCTTCGGCAAAAGCTTCAAGCATTTTCTCGAAGCACTCTTTATCTATAAAATGCAGTTCCAAGCGGTAAAAATACGAAGTTTTAAGAACTTAATTCACTTTGGAAAACTGCTATTAAAAACATTAGATCTTCCAGTAATCACTATAATCATATCGATACTTGTCTATACTTTTCTTTATATCAAAGAACATTTTTAATACAATAATTAACGCCATACAATGCTATAGTCATATATCTATGGTCATTTCTCATCTGTGGTCCATATAAGAACAAAAACTTGCCTCAGTCCAGCGAATCAGAGCGACTAGCTAGTGTTGCTAGCGAAACTGTTCCTTCGACCGTAAAATGTGCCACCGATGGAACGTCCACACCTACATTTCTACTTCTTTTGGGCTCTATTGTCTATGGAATTACTGTAAAAAGGTTTATATGTATTATTATCAAAGAATAATAGGCACAAATGTTGTAGTGTGTTGACCTATCACGACAATATTGTATGTTGATCTGAGTATGATTAGTTACCTGTGCAATGTATAACGAAATTTATAATATGTAATATAATTTGTCTTATTTTCACGATACAAGCTTTTAATAGATTTAAGCTTAGATGGTGTTTTCTAAATGGAAATTAATCTACGCTTTTTTTATACAGATTTTTCTTAGGTATAGGTATTGGTCTAAAAGAACGATGCAGGTATTTGAGTCAAATTAAGTTCAGTACTTTTCTAATCTAAGCAATTACATTGTTAACATTTGAGAAATAATACAAATGAATTTTAGTTTTAATAAATAAAGCTTTCTTTCAGGTTTATGTACTTTCTGCTCGTAAATAAAATCAGTAAATGGAACAGATGTGATCATGATATGATGCATAAAATATATCAATCATTATTCGAGTTTTATGACATTCTTTTAACTATATAAACGCATTAGCTGATTATATTATGTATTATGTAGTATATATTTTTATTTATTTACAAGGGGTCCGCCCCGGCTTCGCCCGTGGTACATATTTACGTTTTCTCTACGTAAAAACCATCCTCGTACTTCAAGGAATATAATAAAAAAAGAATTATCGAAATCGGTTCAGCCGTTCTCGAGTTATGCGCTTACCAACACATTTTGCGATTCATTTTTATATATAAGAAGAAGATTATGTAGTATATATGTTTATTTATTTATAATTATTTTATACTATATATATTATGTGGCAAGAATAAGAAGTCAAAGCAAAAGCCCAAAATCGACGTGACTGGAAAAAGTTTACTGAGGCCCTATGCTCCTCGAGGAGTTAAAGGAACGCAATCATCATATATATTATGTAATATGCCGAACATTTTCGCAAAAATGTAAATTTAAAAGCCATAGTTAACAATTAATATCATTAAAATTAAGTTACATTTCAACAGTATTTAAGCAACAAAGGCCAAGTTAAACGCACGAGTTAGATCGACCACTGAACCGAGATTCGTGACTCGAATCGAGTGAAATCGTCCACAACGTTACGAAATTGTAAATCACATTATTCATTGGTATTAACTATAAAGACATAATCACCACAAGCACTGTTCAAACCTCATTTTTTTAAAGCTAAACTAAAATGATTCTAAATTTCTTTTCTATCTTTGCAGATTCCACATTCAACGTATCTACAGTCTCCATACTTCAAAACATCGATTGAGGTAAGCGAGATCTTAATTTAATTAACCTATTTATAACTATGTAAGTATAATCGTTGCTTCTTGTCTTATTTTATGATAAAACGTAATGCTTTATGTCCTGTAGTAGATATTCAGGACCAATTAATTTTCTGTTTAATTGAATTTATTTCTCATTCATATTAGCCTGCCTTCTTTATTTTGCAAACTGCGAAGTTTTATGAAGACTTCAATTTTGCTACACACAACGTAATTATTGCAGCATTATACTATTCAAATTAACCTACATATAAAAAGATAGTAATCATAAAACCGCAAATGTGTGTGAAATATGGCACCTCACGGTTTTGAACAAAGAATAATTATTAGCAACGAAAAAAGCATTACAACAGTTTCCCATAGCATCAATTATGCAACTGAGGTCGACGATCCCGCTGCAATCGATCCGACGAAACTTAGTTTTTCAAGCTTGTATAACTAATTTGTGAATCATTTCCTTAGTACTCTTAAGATTTTTATGTTTTACAATGTCTATGGTAGCTAATTATCCACGCATTATACCCATTCTCGAAATGATAAAAATAAAAAATCTATAATACTTACTGCGGGAGTACATGCGTAAATCGTAATGGCTTTTTAAATACCGTTACTTTAAATTAGTAGATAATTTCTCTATTTTTAGTATGATAAGTATGTGACTAGAATACCGATGACCGTTCAATGACCGTCATCCTGTTAATTTAAATGCATTATTTACTTTTTCTTCATTCAGATTGATAAGAATATTTTAGATTTTGATTTTTTTATTTTTATATTACGATTATTTAATTAAGAAATCACTATCGGCTAGACTGAGATTGATTTATGTTCGTGTCTCAAGCACTTTCAATATCACACGTAAAACAATTATCTGGTCCGATGCTAAAATAATTTCTCTCGCGAAAGTATTTGACGTTCAACACTTTCTTGTTTGATCTTTATTTTATTATATTGTTACTAAATTTACATAATACACACTTTTTTGCTAATTAACGAAGAAAGTGGCTTTGATTATTATGCGTAGATAGTAACTGTAGCTGTGTCAGAAAATAGTTGATTATTAAATATCACAGTATGTATTAAGAAAAGTTTAGCAAGATTGTTCGTATATTTATAAACATTGCTAATTGAAGTTTATAAATTTACTTAGCTTTATAGGTACTTTAATTCAGAACAACAGTTTAGTTCAATATTAAACACCGGAAAACATTTTCAATCGAAGTGCTTTTTCGAAACAGTCAATCAAGTAATCGAGAAATGCCTATTTAACATTAACAATGAGTTGAAATGAAAATCTCATTTAAAATCAGATGCATTTTCTTTGTCCACTCCGTTATTTGCAACAGTATCTATAAAATAACAAGTTTTTATCGATAATACCGTAATATTAGCTATTGCATAAGCCGGTACTGCAACAGGGCTGTCAGTTCGTGCCGGTGTTCGGGACCAGCCGGTCTTGGCCCCTCTAATATATTAAAAAACAAAAATGCATATGCAAGTGTGAAAAAAAGTAGTGAAAGTTGTCTGTGGTATATAAACACCTAATACAGATAGGAAATTAGATAACGTCAACATTTAAAAATGGAATGATTAGTGATGTCCTTCGAAATGTAATTCAGTTTCTTTCGCTAAATACGGAAAAGACGGAAAGAAAGTAGGAAAGTTTGCGAAGTTGGAATGTAGATAAGACGAGCTACCGGTTTGACATAGCTCGTTCGATGACTACATTCCATGCTGATTAACGTGATGTTGGTGTGAGCGAACAATTCTTGGTTCACTTCAATTTAGACTAAATGAAGGTCATTCGTATACCTATATATAAAGTACGTGTTTAAAAAATAATTATATTGACATATTGGTTAATTTGTATTTAAATTAATTAATTTACAAAACCTAACGCCGTAATAAATAAAACTGCTATGGCTAAATAAGGTTTGAGAACACTTGAGGACCTTCCTAGTATTAATGAATGTGCGGTAGATCTAATCACAAATTCACAAATCAAGATTACGCATTCTATAAATTGATTATCAACTTGCATCTAAATGTTAATTTAACATGATATCGCAACTCGTTTCCGTAAGGTGCCTCTAACATTTGTTAAATAATTATAAGCTTTATCAAGGCATCATTTTGCAATATGACGAAACGCCAATAGGTGCAACAGTGCACCTTTCTTAAGATATTTGTGCAGAGAGCGTGAAGCGTTGCACCGCTTTTAAACCAATCATTTGCCATACTAACTACTCGTATACAGGTTACACAACTAGCAAATTTAACTACGACCTTGCTAGGTTAGCCTTATAACTTCTTTGCATGTGTGGCTATTATGAATGCTTTTGTTTTTTAAACAATGTCTGCAGATACGGCAATGATTTATGTTTATTTTATCAGAAGATGAAAAACTGCTGACGTCACTATATCACACCTACACGTAGATTAAAATCTTAATACGAAATGGACGAATTAGCCATATTCAAATTCTTACTCGTCACGTTAAAAAAATGAGTCATCACATACATTTTACATATTTCTAAGAGACAGTATATATATTAAAATTCCTTCACATCAAACGACGAATAATTTACATTGCAAGCAATGTAAATTATTCGTCCCTCGCTTGATCGGCGAAATACCATACAATCAATACGTATGGTATGTCTTAATCTTACATTTCTAACCCAGTTGTTAACAGAACATGTATAAAACATTGCTCATCAAGCAAATCGGAATGAATGTAAATACAATGAAGCAAAAAACCAATTGCATTAACTTCGCATAGTCGTACCAGTCGCAGCTGAGCGAGGCCTGTTAACACCATTTCCTTATCAATACCTTTGAATTGATTACAACTGAGTGTTAAAATAGTATTTCTTTTATTCGATATGGAATGGATTTGGTCGTTCGATAGTCCAAGGATCGTTGAAGTATATATCCGACATACCTAGTGAAAACTTGCAAACTAGATCAAGGAAGTAAGAACTACAAATATGAAGGATAGGTCTCCAATTAGAATTCTGATAGAAATAGGTCGCCTTAGATGTTTATTTATTTATTTATTAGACACACCAGTAATGACTCAATTAATACAATTTACTTAGAAGTACCTACGTTAATAATTATTTCATAAACTGAATTGGCCATAAAGCAGGCGTAGGTATACAACAATAATTATAAAAATGTTAATAAAATATAAATTAAAATGAAACTTAGCTAACGAAATATAATTTCCATTTGCTTTGATATCAGTTTTCATTCTATTAATGCAACTTTAATCAATTTCTAATAACAAAAGTGAATTTAAAGCAAAACAAACATCCAATCAAGGGAACTACACCAAAAACTAAATACAATCTCAAAGCATACAATAAACACCCTAAAAACTATAAAAAAACAAAGAAGTGAACCAATGCCATCAATGTCCAAAGTAATAGTGTTGTTACGTGAAGCAGAGGGAACAGAAGTAAATGGTCTGGAGGCCTGGTGGAGGGGGCTGGTGCTACTTGCGAAGCTGCTGGGGATCTGCTATCAACTGCTGTATCGTATTGTCTATGGTTAGCGTTATTATTGTCCTGATATAATTATACACATATACAGTCTATGTATTATTGCCCTGCCCATTTGTTGAAATACATACAAAGTTAAAATAAAAAGATGAAGAGAATAAAAATGTAAATTTGGCTATAGGATATTACAACAAAAGAAGGCTTAGCAGCATTTATTTCACCAATCACATTATAGTTAATTTTTAATTTCCCAAAAAAAGATTAGGAAGGGAAAGGGACTCATTCGATTATTAAACAGATCCAGATAATAAAAGCAAAAAGCTAAAAATCTCATCAAAGCTCATAACAGATATTCTACAAACATAACATGAATATAAAACCTTGTATGAAGAAGAATACAAACTAAAGACTATGAAGAATGTGTTTATTGCTCTGACCTATATACGATTCCGATAGCAATCGATAATGCATTAGTTTCTTGAAGACTTCCCATGAAAGATATAGTGTTACATCATCCAACATAGTAACAGTTATCATTGATAATGTCAATAAACACTCGAATAATAAGACAAATATCTCATTATCTACAAGTTTATTTTCACTTTTCCCGTGACACACAAGATAATTCAGTGTAGTTATTTTTTGGCAATGTAAATATTTTTAAGAACACAAAAATTTGCGTGTCTTGTTCAGATACATTTTTCTGTAATGAAGGAACAATATTTAAGGATTCTCATATTTTTCATTATTTGCAATTACTTTTAGGACCTAGGTACACGATAATACTTTTAGTTTGCCATATACTATTTTGTTTACCTACTCCTAATTTATCTAGTAATGAAATCGTAAGATTTTCCATAATTAGTATACATGAGTAAGTAGAATGTAATGTTCCTAACATTCACAAAATATTTCCTGCTTCCTCTATCACATAATTCCCTCTAAATCAGTTCATCTCACCAAAATCTCATAAATATTAAGAATACGAAGTATGAAGTGTTTCAGAGCATGTCTTTATTACAAGTGAAATTGCAATTATCGTTAATTTAAGTAACACAGATGTGTACATATAAATAATATTACAGTTAACATTTATGAGCTAGTAATGAGATAATTAAATTATCATCGAGACACTGAACAAGATAATGAAGATATGTTATCAGCAAATAGTGCTCTGCAGAGAACAATAAAGTAACGCAATGATAAAATATTCTCAATAGATATAACTCTGTTGTACTGTTGATGATGATATTAAAAACTTAAAAACTTTATTGTATTAAAAGAAAGTCCCTATAGTCCCTATAATATTATTCGGAAATGAGAGATGTCTCAATAAAGGAAACACGTTAATTCTTCCCTTTTGATGTGATTTATCAAAGATATTTGATGACCAAAGCCAAAACGTTTTTCCTATCTTTCGTTTAACGTTCCTTTGGTCTCATATTAATTAATTTTGTATCTTATTTCAGAATCGAAGGTGCCAGTGGCTGTGATGATGGCGCCGAGTGTTTTCCAGAGGACGAAGTCACCGCGGTCTTCACCAGGAAACCATGCACGGAAACTACAGGTAGATGACAATTATATCATTCTTAAGAGAATATTAAACTACTTGAATATAGAAAAAAAAATTATTGTAATGAGAAATAAGGTTAAGATGCTATACATGAATATTGAATGATGCTAACAGATGAATATACCTATAGCTGATATAGCTGAGAATGTGAGATAAATAACTTTTCATCTTGTACTCTTTTAAAAATGATGATAAGCATTTCTATATCATTCGCACATAGAGAAAGTAGCGAATAACTTTATTTAATTCATGCTTTATAATAAACGTGTTTATCTAGTGGGTGAATATGAAACGCAATCCAAAATAATGACGTCAAGGTGTTGACATGCTATAAAATTCCAAAAGTGTTAAGTTTTATGGAAGTAACGCGTAGTTCCTTCTGCTCCAATGATATGTTCATCATTTGACTTTATTATTGGAATATATTACTATGTATGAAAACAAACAGGTTTATTTTTACTTGTTATTTTCCGCGAACGTTATTTGCAGCTAAATCTAATTAAAGATTCTTGGCACGAGCGTCCAATATCAAAACATTGATGACATTTTCATTCAGTCTTTTGATTCTTTTTGTATACAAATAATATTAATTTTTGTTACAGTAATTTGTAACGTACAATCATCATTATTTATGTATCATTATTTTTAACTCACCTTAGTTCATATGCTTATATTATAAGAACTATGAAGGTCTGTTAACACTTAGATAAAAATTACAATACTTCGTCGTAATACTTAAGTTTCTGAATTTTGCTAGATATTATCATACTTTCATAAATAAATATTATAAAACACATCACATCACACACATTATGTTCAATTATATTAGAAAGATTTAATTAATTTATTATATTCATAATGCTATAATAGTGCTACAATTAACATTCAGCAGCTTAAAAAAGGTATACCATACAGATCCGTAACAAAAAAAGTACCTATTATGTAAATAAAAATAAGGTCAAGTAGTGTAGTCGTCCTAGATTACTAGTTGTAGGCAGTTCATTAAAAAAGGCATGATTCATTACATGGACATTGTACATACTGACTGTATGTGTTTTTGTTACTATTCAAAGCTTTAAGAAGCTTCATCTGAAGTTACGTAATTTGAGTAATTATGAGACTCTTTCCAACAAAATCAAATTATGTATACAGTGTATGATTATTTGTACGTTCTGAATTCTAGGTTAATCTACTAAACATTCAATCAAGTTTTATTCAAGTCAACCACAAAACAGAATACAATAAATCATCCGTTACGAACTTGGAAGCTCAAAAAATTTTCTAAGCACGGAAAAAAATTAAAATTGTTTAAAATTCTTATTTTATTTTATTTCAGAATGGAACAGAAGCAAGCCAAGCAGAGAACACGGCAGACTCCAGTCCCGGTAACTCAATATCAGATGCAGAGAATTTCGAGTGTTATGGAGAAGCTGATGGCGACGCACCTAACAACACGTTAGTATTCACTACAAATTGTTGTTCTAGGTACTCTTGTTACGTAATTTTACCAACACCTACTTATATTTTGTCAATAACAACCAATTAGATACACAAAAATTAATTTAGATTACGTTAATCGGCGTCAGAGATATACTAATTGATATAATAAAAAAATACTTAATAAACAATATTTAAGATTATAGGTATTTAAAAATCGTATTGGTACTAACTTAACTAACCTTAATACGATCTGTAAGATAATCTTTATTGTATTAATTTATACATTTTTTGAATTTAACAATGACCTTACGGAAAATTATACACAGAGCACAAGTGTTTTTGTCATGTCACCGTTATATGCGCAGGATATTGCTATGTTTCCGAAAGCAATATAAATAAAAGTGGAAATAAAGACGTTTACTATATGTGAAACAAGCTTTTAATGAAGTTGTTTTTACAAAATTCATAAAAACTATTGCAATATATTCAACTAGCTTCCACCCGGGGCTTCGCCCGCGTGGTGTTTTGATAAAAGGTAGCCTATGTTCTTTCTCAGGGTCTAAAGATTGTCTGTGCCAAATTTCATCAGAATCGGTTGAGAGGTTTAAGCGGGAAAGCGTAACAGACAGACAGATAGACAGAGTTACTTTCGCATTTATAATATTAGTAGGGATTAGCTAAAATAGGCGGAATCATCATTCTACCTAAAATAAAAATATTTCAACAGTATAACTATGTATTATGAAACATCTGTCGCCTTTGTAACATAACAAAATAAACATTTGTTGCAGAATTAGGTAATAAAGGCGCCGCGGCCGTAAAAAGTAGTTTTATAGTCTTTTTACAACTTTCTATGATGTCTCTATGTTTTGGGTCTACCAAACTATAAACAGACACGGATCTTTTGAACAAAATAAGGTGTCTGGTAATATTCTTGTATTTTAACTTTTTTATTAGTCGACTTCAAAAATGGCGGTACCCAATTCGACTGTAGGTTTTTTTATGTGTGTTGGTTACATCATACTTTTATTGGGTATACTGTTTTGATGATTATATTTTAATGTAGACTGTAATTTTAATTAACCGGTATTTATTAATTATCCGTACTTAATTGGCTTTGTTTGCGTATTAATTTCTGTTCAATTTCTCTACTCTCTATTTTATTTTAGCAGTATTAATTGGAAAGGGTAAGTATAGCCTAACTTTTTAGAACATAACTATTTTATAACCGTGTACGCATTTATCTTCTTAACTTATTATACAATAATTTTATGCTTATCTCGAAATCGATGATCGAATAAAATAATAGCCTTCCTTAAATCGGTTAACAATACAATGAAGTTCTAATAAGGCATTGATACGGATAAAATCATTAACACCAGAAATTAATTTATTACATTAATATTCGCGCTACTAAAAATTATATTTCTTTTTTTGCAGAACGGAAAATGGAACAAGAAGTCCAGGCAATCCTTTAAATCGGCATTCTTGGACAAGAACCAGCTTGAGGCGGACACCACCTAGGTTTGTTACCATGCCCTTTTAGTGAATAACTGTACATATTATTCTCCTGTAAAAGCTACCTTTCGAATTTATTTTTATTATTATGTACATTTTCTGTATAATATGTAGACATTGTTAAAATATAGGATGTAAAAATACTCTATTAAATATGTACTTAGGTCAAAATTTAACAATATTAATAATATTTGTTCGAAAACAAGCTTTTTTACAATAAGGTTAAGTATATAAGTAGATATATTAAAAAAAAAATACTTACAATAATTACGAAAAATAATTATAGATTCAGTAAATTATATTTTAACATAGCATCAAAAAGACATATTATGTATAAGCCATGAATTAAATAACACCGATTAATTATATTGAAAGATGTGGATTTATAAAATATGGAGTACCAAAAATACGTACTACATTTTGTAGTAGTAGCACGGCTGTTTTAAATATAATGTACAATGTACATCATTATCTTCGTCAGACTAAACAGGTAAATACGAAAGAAATAAGCCCATTTAATGTTCTTTTATAGGACTAAATTCCCACAATTATTCAAATGACTCATAAATGTTGGTTTACATAAAAATAACAGTATACAATTGAATCCCACGACAGTTAACTCTTCGTAATGTTTATGTCAGCAAATCGGTGAGAAATAAAAATATTGTTCACTTATTTTAAACCTTGAAAATAGTGTATTTATTTTTCGTATTTTGAATCAAGACCGATTATAATTACAATATTGTTATCACATTCACAGTCACATGATAACAATATTATCTATCCTTAGATTTTTTTCGAAACGTTCCATAATTCCAGAATGCAATACGTATTTGTATATTTTATGGAACGTTGTTATGGAACTTTATTCCTCCTCCAAAAATTTACAAAAAATATTTATTGTCTTTAGGTATTTACAAGAAAATGTAAAAAGTAAATGAAAATAATGTTTATTATATCATTTACATCTCATTTATAAGTTTAGCCAATACACATCGTATTTGTATAAATGAACTACTCATATCTACGTTCATCAAAAACATATTTTTACATTGACCAATGCAATCAACTAGCCTCGTTTATAAATATTCTATATGAATAACATGCGAAAGGAAGGCATGTGAACAAACATGTTCTGAAGGTAAGCCACAAACATCGCATTACAACGACATCTAAAGTTAGATATAGAAATTAAAAATATCTACAATAAATGAATTATTTTTGTAATATGGAGTAACTTTTTACGTTCAGAAAAATATGGTTCAGGTATATTGTATATACCCTCATAGGAGGCCCGTGTCCCAGCAGTGGGAACATATATGGGCTGATGATGATGATGATATTGAGTATTGAAAATTGAAAAATATGATGGTTTTGATTTGTAAATATTGTTATTTAGGTTGAAGAAGTGTAAGATTAGAACAAGGCAGACAAAAAAATCCCAAAATTATTTTATTGTTTCATTAAAAACATGTAAATATTCCATACAAATAGTGAGCTTGTTTATTTTAGTTTATTTTATTTTGTAGCGTTTTGTTTTATAATTTTATGTTTGTATGCTATTTTTTGCTTATTTTCTGTTTTGTTCCTTTCATAGCCATCAAGAGAATCTTCCGCATCGCCGATGGGGATCCATGAGACAGTAAGCTTTTTTATTGTATTTATTATTTATTATTATTTTTAAATTTTATGTAAAATAGCTTTTATCAACGTTTTTGGTTGTCTATATGGTTATTGCTATTTTATTATTATAAGTAACGCGAGGTTTTTATTCCTAATGAGATTTTTGCGTGTGTACATATTAGGTATTCATTTTTAAATACATAATTTTCTTAGTTCAACGAACGTTTTTTTTTAAATCAGGAATTAAAAATTCATATTATACAAGCCATTTTGGCTTTTAAATTTGTGGTTGGAGTGGGAAGAAATTTAAGTGCCTTAAATAGCTTCTCTGAGAAGACTATTGTGTAATATAATTATTATTACGTGATACTGACCAGTGAAAGTCAAAATCCAAAACTTCATTTCGGCTTCTATTTAAAACCGTCGTTTTACAATAACATTCATTTTCCTTTGTTCTATGTGGTTCTATGTAGTTCTCATTTATAATAGAACTTTTGTTATGATATTTTTCACTAAAAATATGTAATATATTATCGCGCGTAGCGTGCGTACTGCAGTATCTGTAAATATGTTTAAAAATGTGAAAAAAAAAACAAACAATTCGCTTCAGATATAATTCAGCATTGTACCTTTATGTTTAAGACGAAAATGGTTAGTGAATATTTTATGACAGTCACAAAATGTTTCAAAACATGTAATTTAAAAATGTTATCTACGGCGGATGCATTTTACAGCTTTGTTATGATCTCAGCTGATAAACTAGCCCAGATAGCCGAATCTTGTTCAAAACGAAAATATGTTTAATTCACGCCTTTAATTGAAATCTTTCAGTACAGTATTAGAATATGTATAGGGGACATGGACCAAAAAACTATATAGGGATAATAATTTATATGAAGAATACCTTTATCACAGTTCACAGATTAGTAAATAGTTACCTGATACGACTTACATCTATTACATAGGACTTTTTAATAAAAAAAACCTAATTCAAAAAATCCCTTTTTCATTCGCTATGTATGTGCAAAAAATCTTACCCTACTAATATTACAAATGCGAAAGTTTGTGAGGATGGATGTATGTGTAGCTGTGTATGTTTGTTACTCTTTCACGAAAACTTGGATTAACACATAGGATAGGTTTTATCCTGGAAATCCCCCGGGAACAGGAGCTATGCGGGTTTGTCTTTGAAATCGCGGGCGGAAAGTTGGTTTATTATATAATTATAGTACCAATTTAGACATATTTTAACCGTATAGTTCCCTCCATTCATACCCTAGCTGACCTTCACTAGCGAGGTACCGTTCATTACTCTAATTAATAGTAAACCGATTAACGGGACTGAAATGCTTTGTTATTTCAAACTTAGTTAACAAAGTCAATAAATATTAAGGTATGATTTTTAATGAAAGTTTTAAATTGTATTATAATATTATCAGTAGTTTTATGTACTTACAAAAAGACTATAGTGGACTCCTGTTTTATTTTTCATAAGTACCTAAGAACAAAAAGAACATTAAAAATGGTGTAAAAAATTAAAAACTTTGCTTCTATTCATTAATGTAAAATTTATTCACAAACAATTTGCACTATACACAGTGAAGCATTTATCATCATATGATAATAATTTGAATCTAAGACCTGCTTTATAAATTACAATCTATTCAGCTAAATGTAATTTCTTAATTGTAACATCACCTTTCAACATAACCTGGAAGACTAAACCGCACATTAAATATTTCGTAAAAAACATATTGTGCTAATCTTAAAGTGTAAAACTGCGCCATGTACAAGAAAAGTGCATAAAAAATTGCACAATCACGTTAATAGCACCACTGTTACTTGTTCCGCTTTGTATCATTATGAAGGTATTCGTATAGGAGCTACCAACGTTGACAAGTGAGCATTTTAGTATAGTTGGTTCTTTGATATACTGTTCCTCTTGCTATTTCGGTTAGAGTCCGGGCTGTC
>CAJQZN010043213.1:0-14049 GCA_907164685.1 Colias eurytheme
AAACAATTTCCCCATACTACACATCAATCGATCAAAAAATATTTCTTTCTTCCAAAAAACTCAAATGTGCAACTTGTGACCGGTACTGATAGATTGCTCTTAATTAGGTCTATAATTGGTAAAATAAACACATTCCTCCATGGAAGCCTTTAGGAGGAATCGATTGTCAAAATATTATATTAGGGTAGTTTGAGTTACTGAACTTGATCTTTTTATTTTTTTCTTCAAAAAAACTCAAAAGTGCAACTTGTGACCAGTACAGATAGATTGCTCATAATTAGGACTATCATTGATAAAAATACCAGATTCCACCACGGAGGCGTTTACGGGGAATTGAATTTTTTTAGGGTAGTTATGATACTTGAAGTTTTTATTTTTTTTCTTCCAAAAAACTCAAAAGTGCAACTTGTGACCGGTACTGATAGATTGCTCTTAATTAGGTCTATAATTGGTAAAATAAACACATTCCTCCATGAAAGCCTTTAGGAGGAATCGATTGTCAAAATATTATATTAGGGTAGTTTGAGTTACTGAACTTAATCTTTTTATTTTTTTCTTCCAAAAAACTCAAAAGTGCAACTTGTGACCGGTACTGATAGATTGCTCTTAATAAGGTCTATAATTGGTAAAATAAACACATTCCTCCATGGAAGCCTTTAGGAGGAATCAATTGTCAAAATATTATATTAGGGCAGTTTGAGTTACTGAACTTGATCTTTTTATTTTTTCTTCCAAAAAGCTCAAAAGTGCAACTTGTGACCGGTATAGATAGATTGCTCATAATTAGGTCTATCATTGATAAAAATACCAGATTCCACCACGGAGGCGTTTACGGGGAATTGAATTTTATTAGGGTAGTTACGATACTTGAACTTTTTATTTTTTTTCTTCCAAAAAACTCAAAAGTGCAACTTGTGACCGGTACCGATAGATTGCTCATAATTAGGTCTATCATTGATAAAAAAACCAGATTCCACCATGGAGGCGTTTAGGAGTTACATATTGAATTTTATTAGGGTCGTTACGGTTAGTTACGATACTTCAACTTTTTAACTAACTACCCTAATAAAATTAAATTCCCCGTAAACGCCTCCATGGTGGAATCTGGTATTTTTATCAATGATAGACCTAATTAAAAGCAATCTATCAGTACCGGTCACAAGTTGCACTTTTGAGTTTTTTGGAAGAAAAAAAATAAAAAGTTCAAGTATCATAACTACCCTAATAAAATTCAATTCCCCGTAAACGCCTCCGTGGTGGAATCTGGTATTTTTATCAATGATAGACCTAATTATGAGCAATCTATCTGGTACCGGTCACAAGTTGCACTTTTGAATTTTTTTGAAGAAAAAAATAAAAAGATCAAGTTCAGTAACTCAAACTACCCTAATATAATATTTTGACAATCGATTCCTCCTAAAGGCTTCCATGGAGGAATGTGTTTATTTTACCAATTGTAGACCTAATTAAGAGCAATCTATCAGTACCGGTCACAAGTTGCACATTTGAGTTTTTTGGAAGAAAGAAATATTTTTTGATCGATTGATGTGTAGTATGGGGAAATTGTTTGAGCCAAAATCATTTTTTACTGCGTATAACTCAGAAACGGTAGGATATAGGAAAAAATGATTTAGCTACAGCTTGTAGATAATTTTATGGCCTTTCAACTTTTCCTTGAAAGTTTTTCTCTAACATGTACCGTTTTTTAGATTTAAGCGAAAAATGAAAAAATGGCCCCATTCCCCCCCTCCCCTCACTCCGGGGCTCCTCCTAGTGTCCCGGGGTTTTAGTATGTTTATTACCTAGGGACTCTTGACGTGTTTCCGAAGAAACATCTTACGTTACTAACTCACGCACTCTAGACCCCCCTTGGAGGGACTCATTCAATGGACTATATATGTTATTGAGTATTTAGAGATCACGATCCAAGTGACACATTTGGATAAATTATATTTATTTTATTTTTATTATTTAATTATTTATTGCACACACAAAAGAAATAGAGACACACAAAGTACAGCTAATAGGAAATAATGTGTACAAACGGTTATACCGATATAATTAAAATAAAAATCCTTATAATAATTATTGGGTATATAAAAATGTGTCACTTGGATCATGATCTCTAAATACTCAATTTATAATCAATTGCTAACACAAAATAGAAACTTCCAGAATATCTGATCTAAATCTTATTCGATAAAAATTTACACGTGTCAATCGTGAAATTTGCAGAATTCCTTTGAATTATAATTGTGGGCTTTATATAATGTAAATATTTTATCATATTCATATAATATACATATATTTAACACATACCTAGAATTAATGCATCTAATATGATTAAATTTATCAAAATTTGGGAAATGTGACTTCAATTATACTTTTTGTCTTTTTCTATAAATTCGACTATTGTAATGAATGCGACAAAAGTATCAAATAACATAGATTATGTTAATTTTTCCTTGAAATACTTCCATGTTGTTTTCGTTAAATTAATTTACCTATATAAAGTATAAATTAAACTTGAATTATTAATATCGAATGACGTAATAAAACATGTATATAAAATATATAAAAATAGTTATTTTATAAGCTTATCAGTAAACTTAGTAAGATATTTCGTCTTAAATTATGACAATGAAAAAAAAATAAACAATAGAAGTACGGGCTCTGTTATCTTTATTCTGTGTTAGGAAAACAGCAGTTCATAAAAGTGGGCAGCATTTTTGGCAAATATCCTCGTTTATTGCGTTCATATTTGCTTATCCTTCGGCTTAAATCTCTTCCAAGTTACAGATACCCAGTACAAATTTACATTTTGCTTGTGAGTTGACTGACACAACACAACATAGACAGACTTATATTTGTTGTTGAAAAGATAAAAACAAAAATGAATTCTCGGCTCTTTTAAAATAGATGTAGGTATTAACTAGCTTGCTGTGTATTGTATGGTCACAGTATTACAATATATTATATGGTTTACATAATATATTGTACGATAACATTGTGGGCTGACACAACGCCGGTAATGTTTAATGTTCCGTTAACGAATCAATGAAAAATGTAGGTATAGTAAGCATGACACATTCTGACCAATATTTTGCGTTGATTTTGTCTTACTGACATGTATTTTCTAATAAGTTTTTGCCTTTGTTTTACATAATATTTATTGAAATATCACATTTCACCTTGGTATAGAAAATGTTACTTAGGCTCTAAAATACTATAAGTATACTGGGCCCGTAGACAAAGTAACAATTAAAAAACGATAACGAAGTTAGAAAAGGAAAAATGTATGGGATTGACATTAGATAGACCACGTGATCTAACGCGGCGTATGTCAATCCCATACATTTTTGCCTTTTCTAACTTCGTTATCGTTTTTTAATTGTTACTTTGTCTAAGGCCCCTGGTGACTCTTAAACATGTTTGTTATGAAACTTGACGCATAATAACCTTTAACAAAAAACAAAATATAGGATATATCATTATATCATTCATCAAACAGCTATCAAGGTCTATGAGCAAAATTTTTATTCATGTTATTATCTGTTCATAGTTCAATAAACATGGTGCATAGTATTAAGTAATAAAATATGTATAGAAGACCAGCCGCTTGCCTCGGCTTCGCCCAAGTCGATCCAGGATAAAAAATAGACTATGACACTCCTGAATAGTGCAGCTATATTCGTGAAAGAATTTTCATGAATTCAGAAGATTACAAACCTACAAACATGTAAAGTTCATAGATAAATATAGGATACACATCAAATTTTTAATATGTTTACATACTTTAGGTACATGTTTTAATTATATTATCTTAGAATTAAAATACCTTAGATAAATTAACGATGCATATAATGCTTTAAGAATGTACTCAACGATTTATTAAGAACCGTTCAAAAAGTAATAAAGCCCTTGAATGTCCGAGTTATTACGTAATAAAATGTTGGAGACAACCAAGCCCGGTAAGCATTTTGTAACCCACAAAAAATCGTACGACATCCATGTTGCAAAGAAAATGAACATAACAGGACATTGACATCGACTTACAAGTTGATCCTCTTAATGGGCGTACCAGTCAACTTCTGCCTTTATCTTGAGCCCATTGAACTGTCAATCAATTCCTCAAAAACCATTCAAAAACGCAGATTCGCGGCGCAACAAAGCACGCAGCCATAACTGAACTTGCTGCGCTTTTTGTATGTGTAGCTAAAAGTTTCTAGTACAAGCTTTTGTTTAACAAGCAATGAAACTTTAACTGAACTGTTTAACTGAAATTCAGTTCAACCTTTCAATTAAACAAAAAAATGAATTTAGAAATCCAAGCTAAACAACTTTTTATTTGTAATTTGTTTATTTACGTAGACAAACATAACTTTTTGTCTCATAATCAGGATGGTTAAACAAAAATAATTTCACTTGTTTATTATGTATTTAGTAAATTTGAAATTTAAAATCTCTTCCAAATATCAAACGATCATTGATATTTGAAGAGATAATTAATTAACATAAATATGCCAAGTCCTTAGCATATAAAAACCTGCACAAAAGTTACCTGGCCGCATTTTCTATAAAACTTAAAGGAATGGGTCTACGATAAATCACCTTATCAATGGATATTTCAGTTGGCAATAACTTGTATGATACTATTCCAAAAACGCGTTAAGAATAAATTAGAATATTGTGTGAATCATCGCTATTTTTATTCACTTGAAATGAACCCGGCTAGAGGAGTGTGTGAGATATAACCGAACATTCGTATGAGTTCAGAATAGTTTAAAGGTTGAGGATATATGTGCCGGTTCACCTCAGACCATGACGTAATGTAGATACTTAATGCAAATGCATCCTTTCGAATTAGCATTTATCTTTTATTTAGTCTTATTAACCAATACAAATACTTTAAATTAGTCATACGCAAAATTGGGAAAAGAATTGATTTAATATGTCGAAGCGAAATGTATGTCATTAACTTAAGTAGGTATTGCAGATAGCTCTGTTCTTGTTCTCACGCAAGTCTGACACGCAATAGGTATCGCCCGCAGCTTGTTTTCTTTTCCCGAACAAAGATTGAGAAATTAACCAACAAATGGATTTTTGAGTCCCCTTTTTTGGAAATATAATAACGGACTCATCTATCAGTGGATTGACACATATCAATAGTAGGGTTTTAGTTAACTTGCTCATAAGGAATATTATCTACTATCATAATTTTCTTACAATATATATATCAAGCCGTCGTAATAATAATAACAACATCATGTCTGTTATGACAACATTAACGCCCATTTTACATAAATATATTGTTAATAATGAAAAGAAGAATAATTGAATTGTTAAAATTCTCATTGTAGTTTTTGTTTCGCTTTGACAACATCATTAAAATATATTCGTCGACAGCTCAACCTCTTTGTATCAATCATGAATCGTCAATTAAGAGAATTGTTTAAGTATGAAATCATAATGCACTTTGCAGTTTTCAAAATTGATTACGGAAAAAGTTTATGTTCATCGCCATATTAAATATTTTCTCTTTGCCATTTTTAATTAATCGATATTAAGTATCGGCCGCTTTTGAAGTTATATCATCTCTTGGAAGTTAAATATAATTATTACATAACACTAAATCCATTATAAATATAAAATATACTGTCAATTTAACCTTAAAACTAGTTGATGTCACAATTTTATTCCCAGCAAATAGCGACGTCTTTAAAACTCTTTGTAGTCAAGTTGCATATTTAAGATAAATAAAACCTTGCATAACACACGTTGAGGTGTCAAGCAAATTAGATAGGTACCTCTATAATACGACAAATTATAATATTTAATTTGTATAAATCAGAAAGGTTAAACTTTTTATTTAGATGTGTACAAAAAATCGCGCTACGTTACAAGTAAACTATAGTAGGAATAGGATTCCAAGTTGTAGGTATTATTAGTTACTTAGTCGCAAATTACACAACCAAACAATGTAACCTTCACATTCAATCTAATACCAATCAGTGTATTAAAGAGTGATGTTATTAACATTTAAAACTGTGTATTGTGTTGGTATTAGGAACAGTCCAAACCATAACAAATAATAATCGAATAGATAAACATTGCATAACGAAAATTTCGAGACAGGTGGCGTAATGCACGTCCTTACTTTATTGACATCACCGGCCTTACAACAATTGATTTGTATCTCAGGTGCAAAGGCTATCATAGGTACTTTCGCGAGGTAAAGAAACAGATAATATAATAATATACTAGTACTCCATAGTGATTGTCAATATAGGATTTTTTCTGATGAATTACATTTTTGAAAACTAGATTTTGGTCAAGTTTATTGGTTTCAGTATTTTTGAAATACAATAATATACAATAACAATAGTATACTGCGTGTGAGGCTTAGGTACACTATGAGAGTATACAATTAGATAAATATTTCAATACCTAAGCAAATCAATTCGTTATCATACAATTGTTATTCCTTAAGGAGTGGCGGATATGAATGGCCTTCACCTGTTTATAAAACTACTTAACGTAAATTGCCAGCCAAACATACGAATGTGTGACATAAGCCTCTGGCGTCACATCGTGCCTTGACATAAACATTAATTCACAGATGAATAGCCTTTCTTCAATATAATATGAGAATTCCACAACAAGACGCTTGTTAACATCCGACAAGAATAAAATCATGACGAGTAACGAACTGATGAAGATATCAAAAAATCATTGTTTAATGAGTTAAAATATTAATATTTAAATTATACGTCATCGATGTTTTTTTATAAATATATTGAAATTTGACCATGCGATCGGACAACGCATATCTTGGAATAATATAAAATGTAAATTTTGTCTAATATGGCTGTCAAGAAAACCTACAAAAGTGAAGGTTGAATGATCTTTTAACTGATTATTGAATAAGTTATTGTAATGTTGTATCATAATTCATAATACATATTTACACTTTCCATCCGATTTATTTGGATGTTTGTATTAAGGACAAGTATCTAATAAAAGTTTTGTATTCTATATCTGTTCCGATAAGAAATAGTGCATTAACTGAACGAAATCATTTTGGATTGCAGCCAAAAGATCGTGTAACAGACGTATTACTTTATACATATGTATACCCAAATATGTAACCTACCCAAATTTCAACACATCTATAAATCTATAGACACACCCAGAAAACAATCAATGACAATAATGATGTTGATGTAATGCTTTACATTTAAATAAATTAATGTACAATTTGTATTGCCTTTGTAATCTTATTCATTTAAAAAATATTAATTAAAGCATTGAGGATTGTCGCTTTAAAACCATCAAGTTACATTTTAAGTTATGTTTGTTCACATAAATCAAGCCAGTCATAAATAATCAAACATTCCACAGACAATAAAGTTAACTAGTTTGTCAATACGGATTTTACCTAGGTACATTTAACATTATTGTTATAAACAAGTAAGTCAAGACTCAAGAGTGAAGATCCGCTTCGATACATGTATATCATCTAACCACATAATTCTCGTATGAGTAAGTGAATATTAATAAAAATGTGGAAATATGCGACATGCTGATGCGCCTCACCGACGACACCTTTACTATATTCTCTGCAGTGTGTCAATCTGCATATTATTCAAATCTTGGAAACCCCATGCTATGCAAAGAAAGGTATCTTTTATTAAACAATTATAAATCATCATATTTTTATACAAGTAGCCAGTATGTAGGTATGCTTAGTTCACTCTGAACGTCATCGTATAAATCTCTTTCAACACAAGGACAAAGTGTAATTAAAACAACCCTTAGCTATTTGTAGGTACTATGACACTTTTGTTTTCGTGCCTATAGCACTCGACATGAAATTTCGCCACATTTTATCATTCATGCCGCAAGTGATTTATAGTTTATCGATGTCCACCATGTCCTCGACCGTAACCCTGCCTTATGTTTCAACATCACGTACACGAGACAAGAATCAAGAAAAATAGTTTTGATCCGCAAAGCAAACGTGTGAGCATTCGGAAAGAACCGTTGTCATTTTAAGCTATAAAAATTTCGCTCAGCAATCCTATTGGCACAGAAACCTAAACCCAATATAGTCTTTATCCTTTTAAAAAGATTTACACATAAGTACGTGACTATGAATTAGTAACCTATAAATATTCAATTATCAACATCGCAAAAAATTACCTCTATGTTACAAATGTGTCTCTTAAATAATTGATTTCCATTGAAATTTCTAGAATAAGTATTGTCCCTGGATAATGCAAATCCAATTACGAATATACATATAGAGAAGCGCACGGCTAACAAGATAGAGCACTTTTACATGTATTACCATTTCAAATTCCTAATCAAGCGAACACATGATCAATCGGAGTTTCCACTCTCATTTATGCGACTTGCTGTTCAGAAAATTTTCCTGACTTATGCCTTACACAGAGGACTTGATTATGATTTCATTTGTTCTACTTATTAAATAAAATTTGATTGTACGATTTTGGTACGATTTTATACTTCGCTGAGAATATGTTTACACACAAACGGTATAAATAATAGTCGAAGATAAAATTAATGCATCAAAATGTAGTAATTTATTAAATGAATTAACGAAACTGCTGTTGATCAACTAATCAAAATATAGTGTCTAATTTGACGTCATTTATTTCAGTAAAATGAATAAATTCATCATGGGTTTATCTCACATTACCATCAAGCATCGGTCGTTTTAGATACATTTACACATTTGAACTTTACAAACTCAATTGACAAACTGCCTCCTTGGCAGTTTAGCAATAGATTACAGCTGATGTTCTTGGGGATAACTATCGGAGTGCTCACGACAACGGCCTGATAACAACGTATTTATTACTTATGCAATACTATCGCATCACCATCAATGTTAATATAGAACCGTGTTCCATACTTTTATTTTGGCAAAAAAAAACAAATAACCAAAAGCTTATCTGTCGATTATTAATTATTAAATACAAATTATTTCAATCTCGATGTCTATAATATTATGTTACAGCAATGGATGTAAACCTGCTGATTTTAACCTAGTCTAAAAACGTTATATTTTCCCCCAGATTTGAACAAAGTAATTCTTATCGTTTTTATTAATTGGGTCCCTTGGGAGATGAATATTCTAAAAACCTTTTTATATTCAATTACTACCCTCATAGGAGGCCCGTGTCCCAGCAGTGGGAACATAATATATGGGCTGATGATGATGATGATGATGATGATTCAATTACTTCATTAGAAAAAAATTAAAAGCAAATGTCTAGCTTCTGTACCATACGTTATTCCTTCAGTCAGCTTATTCAGATATTAGTAAATACATTTTAAGAATATCTATTACATTTCGATTCTTAAATTCTTATTAACATAGGTACTTATTGTTTCAATCATAGTCTAAGGTTTACTGTTCCAATATTATAGGGCAAACTGCTGCTAAGAATTTAATAAGTATATGCGTACAAACAATAACAGCTTTTGTTAAAAGACTACAAAACATTAAAGTTTTGTTATGAGTTAAATAATAAGAATCATCCATTTATTATTAAAAACAATCCAACGACGTGTAATGTGTGCCAATTGATGTTTAAGGTATATTTGTATTCAGATAAAGATTTTATTAAGTAATCAAATTTTACAAGAGGCTTCTTAGTCTTTCATGCTTATGACCTTGATAATAATAAAATCGTACCTATCATAATTGATAAACGTCCCTTTAAATAATAAGAAATAGGTAGATAGACATAATCTTAGGTACCTATAATTTATATATATATACACATTTTACTATTTATATCATATAAATTGCAATATGTATTATATAAATATACTTCATATTATATTCTACAATATTATTCATTAATTGACGAAAAAAAGGTACAATGACATCAGCCAGATGCACCTAAACAATACTAAGCAAAAAAAATAGGCAAAAGATTGCGGCAATAATATTTGCTAAAGAATATAATACTGGCGCAAACGAAACATGAAATAATCATGATCCTTCTATTTAGAACTTGTGAATAAAATTTTATATACATTATTTATATTTGTTGAAACAGTAAAATGGTCTTATTTCGTGAACTTTATTTATAAGTACTTAAGCATATTTAAATCATATTTTTCCAAATGTAAAATGAAAAGAAATAAACATGTAGGTGTTTGTTATTATTATTTTGGTAAATAATTGTGATCAATGTAGGTATACGGTAAATTATTCCTATTTTTTTTTTGTTTCAGGCGTCGCTTGTGCTAACGCAAGCCCGCGAAAATGTACCAAAGAATAACGAAAAAGAAATTATAAATACTCAAGTACGGGAAGCTCGACAACAAAATCAGAACAGCAACGAAGTTGTCGTCGCAATCGAAGATGACGAAAAGAAACAGTATTACGAAACTAATTACGATACTAGTAAGTTTCAATATTACCTATATATTAAAAAACCTTTGAGAAGCTTTTTTAACTTTTATTAAGATTATTTTATTTTATTATGAAATATTATATTTCATTTTATTGTCAACTAGCGGTCCGCCTCGACTTCGCCCGTGGTACATGTTTACGTTTACTCTCCATAAGAACCATCCTCGTACCGCAAGGAATATTATGAAAAAAGAAGTAACGAAATCGGTTCAGCCGTTCTCGAGTTTTGCGCTTACCAACACATTAGGCGAATAAATAAAAATAATTATAGAAGATTATAAATTTTTCACAGAAATTTTCATTTTCAAATAAAAAAATCCTTCACGTGACAGATAAAAATGAAATAATTATTTTTAGAAAAAAATTCAACCACCTTTAGGCTTTAATTAATAATGTCAAACTAGACAAAATTTAAATGGGACCATCCAACAGGAAGGCACTATACTTTCTTGAGAATCTTGAGAATCTCGTCCTTTTTCGAAGTCGGTTAAAAATATTGAACTTTGCAATAAAAACATTAATAACAGTGGGCGTTGGTCAACCGGCCGTTACAAGCATCGGCACTAAAATAGGAAACTAACAACAACCTATTAATCTTCACCTTCACCTTCGACGGCATGCTTCCTAATTAAAAAGTCTTTGATCTATGCAAAATGCTCATGTTTCGCTATTCCACACATAAATTTACTCATATTTTTTGTTAAGTTTATTCTTGAATTTGATATTTTAAAATAAAATAAATAAACAATATGAAAATACTAAGTTGTTTCCATATTTGACTTACAGGTGCATATGGATTTGGTTACGATGTCGGCCCTAATGGGCAGTTCCATCATGAGACTAGAGGTCCTGACGGTGTAACCTATGGTTGCTACGGTTACGTCGATACCAATGGCTACCTCCGTGCCACACACTACGTAGCTGACAGTCACGGTTACAGGGTAATCGAACCAGGGAAAGACGTGGAAGTATTCCCCGACATTAACCACGTGTATGATGAAAAGTGAGATATTCAGAATAACTAACTATAAATCAGTAAAAGCTCTTTATTCGCGGGTAATAGGTTCCGATAATGTGCCGCGAATAGAGAAACCGTGAATGGTAATTTGTATGGGGTTATAGGGGATACGTTCCTAGGTGACGAAAAAAAAAAGCAAATACATAAAGAAATCAGTTTAATTTAAGTTTTTGACCATACATATTTATTGACTAGCTTTCCACCCGCGGCTTCGCCCGCGCAGTCAAAGAAAAACCCGCATAGTACCCGTTCCCGTGGGATTTCCGGGATAAAACCTATCCTATGTCCCGGGGTAAAAAGTTGCCTATGTCCTTTCTCGGGTATCAAAATATCACTATACCAAATTTCATGCAAATTGGTTCAGTAGTTAAGGCGTGATTGAGTAACAGACAGACAGACAGAGTTACTTTCGCATTTATAATATTAGTATGGATTACCATTTAATTAGGTACATTTTATTTAGGCAATGGCTTGGCACTTTTTACTCGTTTTTTCATTTTTTTGACGTGTCAACGTCTTATAATTCGATATAGCCGGCTGCACGCACGAAAAAACATGACTCATGCGGCGTTACTTCGCTCTGAGGCGTTCCACGTAGGGCTTGAAGTGCAAGCGAGAGCGCGGAACGAGCGACAAAGAAGCACAATTGGACGTTGTCACGTTCAACTATCGTCAGTAAACCGACTTTACAGACCAATTTTTTTTACTCGACAATATTATAAATTCGTAGTTGTAGTTGAATGATGATGATGAAAAATGAATTTTAGGCCGCGAATATAAGAATTAGGTCGCATTTTTTCTATCCGCGAATAGTGAAACCGCAATTGAAGTGCGAATAAGGAGCTTTTGCATGTATACGAAATCGCCAATAGTTGACTTTTCAACGTCAAGAAATATAAAATAATATTTAATTCCACAGTGCGGATAACGCTGCATTGATACCTGGCCAAATAGTTCCATGGAATAAGTTATACCTACCCGAAGGGTGTGGAAAGACCCCAGGTGGTGTACCTCCGAAGCCAATTCCGAAACCCACGCGACCTCCGCCGGCTCCCAAACCCCCGACCGATAGCACTGGCCAAACTAGCAACCCTCCAGGCGTAATCTACCCTGGCGGTATGTTATGAATTTGAAATATTATCAATTAATACCCGTAATATCTTATTTAATCTAATGTAATGTTTGGCATGCGGGCATTAAAAAAATATTGCACAATATATATATATTTTATATTACAATATATACTATACATATACATTATACAATATACATAATATATAATATATGCTACATCATACATGCATCGAAATTATCGTAATATATTTATTTTTGTTTCTGTTGAAATTTTGTAAAATTTACCTCGCATAGTCTAATATGAATTGAAACCGAAACATACTTATCAATCTATCTTACAATTATTAAGCTTTTGCTGCCTTGTACCCAGTCCTAACATGCTTCCTTTAAACGATCTAAATCCAATTATTTTGAAATAAATCAAATCATTTTAAATAAATATACATATATATTCTTTAGGTTCAGGGTATTATCCAGGCACACCTGGAAGCTCTGGAACCCCTGGAACCCCTGGAACCCCTGGAACCTCTGGAAGCCCTGGCACCGCGGGAAGCCCGGGTTCCCCAGGAAGTCCCGGCGGATACAAACCCGGTTCAGGTAAAACAAAAAAATATATATATATATATATAAACATACTAGAAGTAGGTATGTAAAATATAAAATATAAAAAAAAGACGGGTGTGCCGGCAGAAGTGAAAACTTGATTATTAACGTTCAGCATGTTTGATATTTTGGAATGGTATCCGTCTTACGCATAAATTATAAGGGCTAAAAAAAATGTTGTGTGGTTTTATGAAACCACGGTAAAAGTGAAACTTAGGCACAAAATTATCGTTGTGTATTTGTACGATAATTATCGTACGGTTCGACCGTCACGCGACATGCGCTACACAGACCAAATAGTTTGAGACGATGTAATAAAAGTTTCACTTAAAAAAAACATCCGATCAGGCCACGTGTCCTGACGCGAGTTTAAGATTTTATACCCAACGCCGCTAAAGAAGTTTACACTTCAATAACGGTCACATTTTATCAACTGGATAAAATATATTACACTGGCTGACCCGACAGACGTTGTCTTGTCTAAGTTATGAATATGAACTGTCAAACGAGTAACGCCACAGCAACACGTGGTGGCTATGCTTTTAAATCCAATAGATAAAAATTGTATTTTTATCTATTGGATCTATTGGGAACTCATTCAATCCAGTCAACAGATTTCGCCATATGTAAGAATCGTTTGGAGCTAACAGGTAATGGTGTCTGCCAAATAAAAGACAAATAATTAATAAAATACGACCACGTAGACGTATGTACGTGGGTCATTTTCAAAATATTTGTACATCACGAAATTGTCAGTAAACTGTTTCGTTAGGAAATGTCAGGAAGTTGTAAAAGTAAGGCTGTATTCAGAATAAGATAATATTACATATAAAAAAGTAAGGAGTCACTAGTTAAAAAAAAATATATTTTTAGTTACAAAATAATCAAGAAACAATCAATT
>CAJQZN010043215.1:0-15294 GCA_907164685.1 Colias eurytheme
TAAAATTTGTCTTTTCAGTGAAAATTGGTCAGCGCAATTAAAATATGAGCGAAAGTAAATCTATAGAAAATCTAAAACGCTTCAAAAAGATTCCTATATATGTAGTGGAGGAGCATAACGATGCCTTACAGTTTATATATTCAGCTATCGGTGGAAAGAAATTACCGTTAGAAGGAACGACTTTATTGCACTTAGATGCTCACCCAGACATGCTTATTGATCGTAAATTAAAAGGAGAGGAAGCAAGGGCAGGGAGGAAAGTTTTGCAATTATTACAAATAGAAAATTGGATTGTGCCGTCGGCGGCCGCCGGACATATAAAACGCGTGGTTTGGATCAGACCACCGTGGGCGAATCAATTTGCCGACGGCTCACGGTTTATTCACGTCGGAGACCACCCCGTTACGGGCTTTCTCCGAGTAGATAGTAAAGAAAATTACTATTTGTCTGATGCACTTTACTCGTCACAGCTTGTGAACAAAAGAAAGTTTATGCTAACAGTCGCAGAACTAAGTAATCGTGCAGATTGTGATATAGAGCAATTAAGTAATCAGCTCGCTATCGACGTCCCATTTGTTCTCGACATCGATCTAGATTTTTTCAGTACCGCAAACCCGTTCTTAAATATATATGAAAGCATAGGATTGTACGATTTATTGGAAGATATATTCCGTTTCGATTTGCCTGAAAAGGATGACATTGAAGCCTTAGAATTAATTATGCAGTCTCGTGAACAACAATTGCAAGAACTAGAAGAACTATTTTTGCATTTAGAAGAGCATGGCAATTTAACGGAATATAAAGGAAATAAATCAGAACATTATCACAAGGTAAACTATTAAGTTCATTTTCAAATGTACTTCGAAGCCATAACTAATTATCTACTGAAAGAATACTACGCTATTATAAAATACTTTGCGAGTTATTCAAAAAATGAATAGGTAACGTAAAAATGAATTCCTAAAATTTGAGTTGATTAAATTTACATATTTTATTTTAATCATAAAAAGTTATAAAACTATATATAATAGTTAAAAAACATTATCTCAAGCTCGCTGTTAATTTTGCTACTTACGTGCTCATATGTATACGTATGTATGTACATTGTATTTATGTGTGTATTTATTATATGTATGTATATATTATTAGTTATTACTATGTATTTATTTTATTTATCCACGATATCTGTTTACATATATGTATTTATTAGTATATATAAATGTTTATTAATATACTTATATGTGCAAGCCACGAGGAAAAAATATTTGTAGTACATATTATTATAATAACATCTTTAATTTTTAATTTATTATGCACCACTGTCCACCATACTCAGCATTTGTCCTAGTCAATTGGGTTGCCTGGCAGAGATCGCTGTCAGCGATAAGGCCGCCCTCTGTACATTGATATAAGTTATTATGTGTTTTAAATTGTCCTATATGGTGTACAATAAAGTATTTTTCATTCATTCAAAAGGTAATTCCAAAACTGCCCAAAAACGTTTGCATATTTCCGATTTTCTTATTTTTATTTTTAACGTATTTCAGGTATTTAATTTAGTTCCTATAATAATGCAAGAAGCCAAGCGATTAGGTGAACGCCCCGACTGGTGGGCTGTGTTCGCGGGAGGCTGTACGAGGGACCAAGGAGGGCTCCCTCATCACATTAGCACTGAGGATGAAATTAAACAAACAATTGAAAATTGTTTAAAGCCCTTTTTGGAACGGTTACCGAAACCAGTATTGATTACTTTGGCAAGATCTACAGATGATGGATATTGTCCTCCTCTACAGGTAAATTAAATTATGAGAAAATTATGAAAACTTCGTCATTTTTATATAACTATTGTACTGTACTTATGTACAAATCATAACTGGCCATATAGATAAATTTAAACCTGTTGTAAAGATTAGCGAATTTGTGTTTAAATATAAATCTGATAATTTTTATATACAGGTGGAACTAATACAATCACACGTGCTGCGTATTATTAAAGAAGTCTACGATAGCGAAGAACCTGTGTTACATTACCTACAAAGGGATGCAAAGGAATAAAATTATCGTGTTAATGTTGTACCTAATATTAAGTAAGATTAAAGTGTTATTTTTGAAGCCGTCTTTTTATTTGATCGATATGTATTACAATATTTATATTTTATTTTGGACTCGTAGAACGGCGTCACTACGGCGCAGAGACTCAATTATTATGCCAAATGCATTACCATAATTCTCTTCTAATGTGTTTAACGAACATCTACAAGATGAAATTACGCTTTTTAAAATATTTCCACGGCTGCATTTTACAATGTTACATGTTTCGTCATCATATCTATGTATTTATTTTGGCTAGAGGAAAGATTCGTATAAATAGACTCAATATTTCGCACACGCATACGCAAACGCATCAAGTGTTCTCATTACATGATGTTGTGACATTTTATTCTTTATATTTACGTTTGTCACCCGTCTGAACTAAATTTATCTTATAATAAATTTTAAGCGCCGCACAACACAATATTCAAAACATAAAGCTCTTCGTTCATCACGATGCGATACGTTTATCGATGTGCTAATTATATTTTGTAAAAATTTGTTGATTTATAATAAATGTAAAATGAGAAATATAGCTTTACGTAAAGATATTATTTTAGTATGACTACGAAGTGCAGTAAAAGCACGCATTGCCATCCTTATTTCTACTAATACCTAATACCTATCTACTATTAAGCCAGTAAGCATAATGAAGGACCCAGGTTATAATTTAAACATATCATTCTGGGCGAAGCCAGGACACGCGGCTAGTAATAAAATAAACGCATCATTTCCTAAAATAATTAGTGAAAGTATAGTCTTATTTATGTAGTAGATTATGTGTTAGTTAATTTCTGACAAGCGTTGAGTATAGGAGTAGGACTTAGGAGCTTTTAATTTCGTAGCGTAATATGATATGTACCTACTACCTTTATCCTCATTCATTCATTCAACCACGTGCGTTTATCTGCTCACTTGAACTTAGAAACTCATATGCTAAATTCTTGATAGCAGGTACATAACTGAATCGATTACGGTTGGCCTACCAACTTTTATCCTCATGCAGCTTATTGAAGTGGTACCTATCAGAAATACCTATGTATTATAATTTCACGAATTAGTTAGTAATTATTTTCACATTGTCCGATGAGAGGGCTGCTGTGAAGTGGCAAGTTGTTAGCGAGAGTCAGTGTCACCGATTGTCAGGTCAGGTCAATTAGTAGAACTGGAGCAGGGACGACTTCATCGGTGCAACTTGCAATGCATAAGTTTTGTTCTTTTGTATTCGAGCTCCTAATGAATGTTGATCACGTCTTAAATGTCTTTGAAAGCTTTCTGGGTTTCAAATGGATGGAATTTCAGATGGACTAAATTATTATATGGAAAAGCTTTTTCATTTTTTAATTTAGATATTATACTGGAAAGGTTCTGGTTTAAAAATACATTTAAGTGTTTATCTGACAGTGAGACGAGATTAATAATAACAATGTACTATGGAAGAAATGCAATACATAGTAGGTATTGAATAATCCGCCCCGGCTTCGCCCTAGGTACATTTTAAATAGCCTATAGCACTTTAAAGAGCGCACTCTTCAAATTTGTATTATTATAGTACTTACTTACCTATGTGGCTATGTGTAATATGTTTTTTCTCATTTGTGATGAAAATTTTGTATACAATTTAGAAACTGCAATTATACTTCGATATTTTTGTAACAGAAAAGCAGCCAAATTACACTTGAAGTAGGTAATTATTTCAATTTAATAATAAAAAAAAGACCTTACAAGTAATAGGAATAACTGTCACATTATGCCTCCGTATTCGCAGAGCTACCGATGACGAGCTTTTGAAAAATAAAACCCTAGAATGAGAAAAGTATTTCCAAGATAAGACGGATTGTGTTGAATACTAAATAGCATTTGCAATGTTTTGACGCCCACGCAAACAGGCGGTAACATTAAGGCAATTTAGTCGGAGGAAAATGGTATCTAATCATACATAATATCAAGCATTACTTTTGATTATAACATCATTGATCGGCCAAACAATTTAGTCCTTCGATTGAGGGCGATTGGGGTCAACTGCACATCGAAGAGGCGACACTCGAGTATAATATCTAACGTAGAATTACATCATGCATTGGTCACGTTTCAAAAATTTACCATCAATTTAATTCAATAAAATTCTCTTGACAAACAGGTTGCTCAGCTTGTACTGTGTTATTTGAGGAACCCTGTCAAAAAAAACAAGGTGAAGTCGCTAGACTCAATATTAGCAACCTTTCCTCTTTGCTTTCTGTTTCATATCTTTTTCTTGCGGGCAAGTCCCACGCCAGATCCAGAATTTCTTAAACTCTACAAATTTGTAGAACAAAACTTACCTATATTTATGTTAATTTCTAAACGTTTCCAATTAAGATAAAGGGTAAGTAGGTACTTTTACTCACAAATATATATTTTTTATTGCAAAATAAATAGCTATAGAAATTGGATAAAAATCAGATCAGAAGTCATTGATTACCTTCATCGCTGTGCTATCCGCGTAATTTTTGAAAAACCCATATTCATGTAAAAATAACTTGAAAGAATTTCGATAGATGATAATAATATTAAGTACCTATATCCGGATTAAAAAAGGCTCATTAGATATTATTAATCAAAATAAGATTCATTATAATTATGTACCTACTTCTCAATTAAACTCAAACTCAAACATTTATTTATTCAATTAGACTTCTTATAGAAGCACTTTTGAAACATCATTACCTACATATTTTTAACATTTACCACCGATTCGGAAGCAGTATCTACGGAGAAGAACCGGCAAGAAACTCAATAGTTGCTCTTTTAAATCATGAATTACATATCTACTATGAACAGCATATTTTTTCTAGGCATCACTTCGCAGAATCAGCGCAAAATGAATGTAAAGTATCTATGGTTTGTTAATATGTATTAAGAATCTATGTCTTAATTTCACTGCCCACTGGATTAGAATTTAGAACTTCTATACACTACAGTCTACACTAATAAAAGCTCGTACAAAGCTAGTACGTGAGTCGTGAACACCATGGCTCTTACCTCTCCTCCTCTACTAAAGATGACACAAAAAGTCATAACAATATTATTATCTTTATGATGAATGCTCTTTTTTTGAAACTTTGAAAGTCGCTAAGATGTTATATTTACAGCTGCAGACACCTCGATAATCAAGCTATTAATGTTTAGAGCTTGCATATCCGCCTCAGAAAGTTTACGAGGCGTTTTGATTTATACGATGATGTGTAAGTAAACGCTCCATGAGTATGAGCACTAAGAAAATAAAACGTTTTACGAGCTTAACATCCTTATTTGGCCATGAAGTAAATTTAATTGTAACTGTACTTGAGTGTTTGATAACATTATTGATAAGCTCTTATTAAGCAGTTAGTGACAAGTCATCTAGGTTTTTTTACTTATACACTTTTATTACGCAACCATAAAGCTACGAAAATTGTAAAATGTACCTTATTTTTTTACAGAAACTTATGTTAATGTGTGATACGAGTTACATCTTAATATTGCAGTCAATGACACGAGCGGTAATATGTATCTACATATTTATCATTGTTTAGTCGGTTCGTCCAACTGGATTTGTTTTACAAAAATTGTTTTTCTGTTGCAATGTTTATTACTTGTTTAGAGACCATAAAATGTATTTCTTGCAAGTGTATAATGGTTGTTTTAATGAACAATAAAGATAATTAAATTTCCACCTTACTTTGAATTATATTTAGATACATATTTGAAACTGAAATGTACCGTTCAAGTTAATTTGATGATAGGTAAGCTTAAGCTCTAAGTTCGAAGACTAGCAATCACATATTTACGCATTTCAAAATGGACGATACAGCTTTTAAGTTTTAAAGCTTTATTTGATGATGATTAAAAAGCGTGTTTACAAATAAGATTGAGCAATTTTGAGTGAGGAACCATTTCGAGTCTCTTTTTGTGAAGTTTGATAATGTAAAGGTACCATAACTCATACGGTACTATAATTCCTAAATAGACTCTAATGATCGCCTTATCAAGCAGTTGAATGCACCATTACAATTCAAATTTATAACCAAATAAAAGATGTAATGCTCGTAAAAAAATTTATTTCCTCGACTCCATGGTTTTACCATACGATATTTCATCAACTTATTTATTAACAATAGCTCTCTGTAAATTTTCTTTTATTTTGAACTACGAGACAGGAAATCTATTGATTTCCGGGATGTAATTAAAAGTGTAAGAAAGGGACACGTGAAATAAAAGGCGAGAGAGGTGGGATTTTTCACATCCATTATTTATTTAAGTAACCCACAAAAAGTAAATCTAAATCAACGATTGAAAAGGAATGAGTAAAAAACGCAGAATACCTGATTAGGTACATTTCTTGCTAATACCTAAGTCCGGAAAATAACTACATACTTTGTAATGGATTTTAAACGAACATATAATTTCATTATTTATTTTGGACACAAATTTTTTCAACAATATAATGTGAACATGATCTGCACTAATTTAAAGAGTAAAGACTAAATCACGATTAAAATATTTTTAAAGGTTTTAAGTCCCTGTAAGAAACTTAAGTTACACCAACTAACCGTTTAACAGACTTTTTTTCTGTATATCTATATATTGTGCGTAAATCAGAAAAAAAAAAGATTTTGGCAATAAAATATTTTTGTGGGTGGCTATTACACGTAACGAGTATGAAAAATTAATTCGTGAATATGTAATTAAGTGAGATTCTCTAAAAATGAAGTGGCGGCTTTTTTTTTGAATAAATATTTGACGAAATGTCGTTTTGACGCATCACACCAGTTACACCTACACCGCCTAGGCCTCTGTGAAAATCCCCATAGTAAAACAATTTCAACGCGAGCGAAGCCGCGGGCGGAAAGTTAGGTATCTATATTCTATAATATACATCTACAGTTAATGATTGTTGTACCGAATAGTTTAGATTAATCTTAATTAAGTAACACTACAAATTACAGGTGTATGAAAAAGATAGTAAAGCATAAGTACGTGTTTAACAATACCTCATTAATTAACATTTCCCGGTTTTTTAAACGTATTAATATAACTTTAATTCATAAATTGTACCTCAAATAAAATTATTGTTCATTTCTTGTCTTATGTTATACCTACCTAAAACATAAAAGTACCGCTTTATTTTTAATGAATGTTTTCTTGTTTCCTGTTATTGTTTTATTTTATTATAACTTTAAATGTTTAAGAAGTGGTTACTAAACTCGCTAGGGTGTGAAAAATAATACGTTCTTTTATGCCGCCTTGACTAATGAGGCTATTAAAAATTAATTAAGCAACATCAAGGCTTTGAAAAGTTAAGGAGTATTTAGTCAAAAGGTTCTCGATCAAACTGCCTTCTTAGAAATAATAAATAAATTTATCAAAGCTTTTAACAAAGTGGTGACACCGCAAAATCCTTAAAAATGTTGTCACGAAATTATATTTTAATGGATTTTTTTACATTATTTAAAGAACTAAGAGCTCGCGATCACGTCGATTTGAAAAACTATAATATAATTTCCCTAGAGATTATGGTTTAATTTAGTTAGTGGTGTAACTAAGTTCCACGCTGCAACTAGCACTATGTATTTATGACCCTATAAAGTTTGAATAAAATCAGATAACTAAACTACGTACTTCATTACTAGGTACATGTATTTTATGCGCTTTCTGTGCTCCGTATGTAGGCGCTCGAAACTGAAAACACAACTTTTAATTACGATACAGGTGGCATGATACTAAAATTAATTAATATTATTTACCTATGTTATGAGGGGCCATAGCCAAAGAATTATAATCGTAAAGAGTGAAGTCCCATTTTTCTGTACGGGGTTTGGTGTAGATCTGATTCTAAAGGTTGATTATTTCTTCTTCATCATTTCTGTTTATGGCCTTCCCGATCCCAATAGAGACATATTCTGCCATTTGATGACTTTATTCTAGAGATTTCCAATTAGAAATATAATTCAAAGATTCGAAATCAAGCCCAATCTAAATTGCGATAAATATAATTTTCAAAGGTATGACCCTGTCACCTTAACTCACCTCACGTTATTTTATCGGGACTATGGATTACTGCACCGTGAAACTTTCAGTTTTCTCACGAATATTTTCTTCGGTTAATTTACCAATAAATTGTAGTATTTAATTATAATTTATATTTTTACATCATATCTATACTAATATTATAAAGCTGAAGAGATTGTCTGTTTGATTGAACGCACTAATCTCGGGAACTACTGGTCCGATTTGAAAAATTCTTTCGGTGTTAGATAGCCCATTTATCGAGGAAGGTTATAGGCTAATATTTCATCACGCTACGGGCAACAGGAGTGGAACCACGGGGGTGAAACCGCGCGGAGCAGCTAGTTACATATAGTTTGCGTAGCAGCGGCCTTCCACTTGGCGTGAATAATTTTAACGTAGCGTAGGTACATAAGTTACATATTATTTCTAAACACAACAGTATTTAATTACTCCATTGACAAGTTACATTTGGGGTTGCATTTTTTAGAAGACGCAATTTTATTTTTTTGATGTGTAGGGGGGTTCAGTGTGAAGCTATCACCAAGTTTGAGGGTCGCCACCCTTGTCCCACGGCCGCCATCTTGAAAATATCGGTTGATATGTTTTTTACGATATATCTCTTAAACTATTTATTTGATGAAAAACATTGAGTAACATTATTTGTTGCAAATTAAATTCTCTACAACTTTGGTCCAGTAACTTTTTGTCGTAGAACTATAAATAAAAAAGTTATAAGCGAAAATGTTCAGAAATTAGAGATATTTATATTTTTCAATAAAACTTTTTTTTTTATAATTTTACGAAGAAATGATATCAGACCATTTTTGTAGATTGTTTTTCGATTGTTTTTATAACTTCCGTATATAAATTATTAGGTTTTAGTCAGACAAAGCGGGCGAGGCCGCGAATGAAAATTTTATGTTAACTCCAATATCCTCAGAGAAGGAATTTATTTTAGATAGAGTCAATATTTCAGTTATATTTTAAAACTTAGCTTTAAAAAAAGAGTAAGGTATGTGTTGAGGAAAAGGTAAAGCTCCAGTTTATTCAGGAATATTAAGTAAATATTGTTAAGTTTATTCCTGATATTATCAATGGTCAAATAATGCACCTGTGGTATCAGCAGTGCGCACCTTTATGTACATACATATATATTGTTTGTTTTTTGCACGTCACTAGTCTGTTACGTTACCGCGCCTACACCACTTAACCGATTTTGATGAAATTAATAACGCATACAAATTAATATACTTTGAACTTCGGTTAAGTTAATTTATATGTATACGAGATGGATATATGCACCGCTATCATGCGATAACGTAGAATGCACGCGAGAAAAGTCGCGAGCGAAAATCTAGGCTCGTATGAAAACATTTTAATTGATGTTTGTTTATTATACCTACAGTATACTTAATTTTTATTTTTGCCTGGGCCACTTTGCAACTATACCCACTTATATTGTTTAAATTCTCTGCCAAAAAAGGTTTGTATTTAGTAAAAGCACATATTTAAGTAAATATATGTAGTTACTGGTCGACTTTATATACACTTATCGTGTTTTTTGTTAAGTCACTATTACTTGCACCAAAAGCTGTTCTGTACAATAAAATTTATTAGCACTTTTTTCACATTTCAATATTTTATTGATACCGATACAGTTGCCGCATAAACTAAAATATACAAACATGTTCAATGTGATATATTCGAAGAAATTAATTGGTTTAACCGGTTGTTCACAACTTTTGAACGTGTTTCACTGAATAATGAAGTCCGTCCATAAGTGTCGAAGGCAAATTGTATAATTCATCACTCTACAAACGACTTCATCAATAAACAAAAGCTGCAGGCTAGTTTGAAAACTCTAGGTACCTAATACTTTATACTTACTACAAGTTACAACGTATACAACTCACGTTCTGTGCTTCGCCTAGTGCGCTTTTTTAATTAAGGTTTATCGTAACATAAACTTTAGTTTTAACCCACGTGTATCTTATCTATGGCTTGCATATCCGTTCTATAAACACTTCTTTCAGGTGCGTTACGTAACTTTTTCCTACATTTATTAAATTTTTATTCGTACCAATACTTTTTCCCATTGGTTTTTAGAAGGAAAAATTGCGTCCCGTACTAGCTTCCAATTTTCCAATACACCTTACATGGTTTTTACAGAAATCGAATTATTAAACCATCACAAATAATAAGCAAATGTTATTTATTCAAGTGTCATTTATGATTTTAATGTGTTTCAACTTATATTTATTCCGTGTTCTACCTGCAGCTGTAGGTATTTATTACGATTAAATAATAATGGAAAATTTGCAATCAGAAAATTAAATGCACGTGGAGACACCACAACACCTAGATTTTTGTTTACTATAATACACCTCAGTACATGCACTTATTTTATCGACTAATCACTAAACGGATGTAATAATCGTTTTTAAGTGGAGCCTATTTGAATCTATCTATATTCAATAATGACGCTGGATGCATTTGCATTTATTAATAGAATATAATTGAATTATACAATTTAATTACATACATACATACCTACATTTCCAGTTCTAAGGTTTTATCCACGTTATTACAATAATTATAATACGATAAGTACAACAATATGATATAATAATTGATAGGGATTTAATTATTCAGGTTCACCAAAATAGCAGACTTATCTATGGTAATTTAATAATCTGTGGACTATGCCGATCGATGGGGAAATTCCTTGGGAAATTCTTATAGTGACACGTGAGTGACACTGTTTCAAAGAGTAAAGTAATACATACGCACTGTTTTGTTTAACGGCAATCTTTTGCAAAATAATATTTTATTTAGAGGAACGACTTTAATTTAGATCAGATAACTAATAATTTTGTTTCTAAATAAAAACAATATGCGTTGTCGTCGTCTGCAAACTAATTGCGGGTTATGTAGTCTCCTGGTACTAAGTAGTAGATTTTTGGTTAAAATTTATATTTTACACTTTTATGAGCAAGTTTACAAAAAGAATAACTGTATAAAATAACTTAAAAAATACACAAAATAATCTTATATTTAATAATAAACCAATATAGAGTTGCTCTACATTTATTATTAATTTATTATTTCTTTATTTATTTAACCATTTATTGTACCACACCATGTACAGTATATATACATATATTTATTATTTGTATGGATGCGAGGTAAAGTACAAAAGGTGACCTTATCGCTTAAAAGCGATTTCTCCCAGGATTATGAAAAATATAGGCATTTATGTAAAATGCCTTTGAAGGTAACTTCACTTATGGACTTCACTTTCCAGTTCATAAATGTATCATTAAATTAATATTTAATAACTAAGTACCTATTTTAAATATTATAACGGAACTTGATAATAAATCTTTTCACCCTCTGACGTAGTGACTATAGTGACCATATAATATTTGACAGAAAATTGTTGGAAAGGAGAAGTAGGAACAAATCCCAATTATTTTTTAATGATATCGTATGTACGGTATAATCTTATTTTACTGCCAAAGTATCTAGTTAAAACCTCACCAATTACCCAACACCTACCTACCTACCTACTTATTTTTCAACTCATAAAATATGCTTTACCAAATGTACTGCGTAGGTATCAATCACATCATATTATGATAATATGATATACGTACAGCCTAGCGCCATACCTATTATTATTACAACAAATTGAAAATGCAGGATTTCCTGGTTTGTCCTGGTTGTTCGACTTCCTTCCTTCGCTATCTGAGGGGGTGGCGCTGGCGCGGGCGCTGTGATTACATCGATGCCTCTGGATCGGGGTAGGAAAAGAACGCAGGCGGGAATCACAGCGGGAATCGAGATCTATCTTTACGACAAAGCATTCGCGTTCCCTTGCGCCCTACCCGACCGACCAAAAAAATAAGCACACGAGAACGGGCGAGCCGCATTCCTCGACTGGGTCGACGGCACGGCGGCCCCGCGCGCTCCGTTTCCCTCCTTCGCCAGTCATTTGCGCGCGTCGTTCGTGATAACTTGTCTGTTGTTCGTCCGCTCTCTATCGCGCGCTGTGTTTACAACTGTGTTTTTGTTATTGCTTTAAAATACAACCTGTGACAGTGACATAGTGAAATATATTGTATGCAATCATACTCTATTATACAAATACATTAATAACAGTGGTTCGAGAGGAGCAGACAGCCACGGCACGCGCCGAGCTCAGGTAGCGTTTCGTATGTTTTCAATCTGATTACGATTAGGCTAATCTCGTTCGACGGTGTCGTATGAAGTGTTTATTTGCATCTTGGTTTTGTAGTACAGGTGTTACTATAACGAACGTCCCACGTCACGTGATAGCATACATGAATCGACTAACACGTGGTGTGGTGTAAACAACAATGCTGCCCTTCTCTGCACCGCGGCACCGCATCGCGCCTCCGTGAAGCGGTTGAGCCCAGTCTCCTAAATACACGTCATATACAATACGCCATGTACCTGTTTCGTACAATTCTTAGAACTTATCTAATAAAGTTTTTAAATTTGGTTGCTTCTAAGCAACAATATTTAGATAGCTGCGCAGGCCTACTTAGCTCGCGAAATTAGAAAATCGCTTAATATTCAACAAATTTTATACGACCCATACATACCTAAATGAATGAATTAGTGGTCTAAATTAAACAGACAACTTTAGATAAATTGATTAAATCCCATATAGGTAGGTAATAATATATACATATTATATTTAAATATGTGTGTGTCTTAAACGCCTCAAATATTTAAATGCTTTCAATATAATAAGAAAAAATAAACCATTTATAATGTATTCGTCTTGCATATTAACATTTAACATAATATACTTATTACTGTACATATTAGGTTTAATTTTTATTTTACATTTTGTTTATGTCGCTGTCTCGTTTTGTCATAAAAGTGGTTGATAAGGATTTTATTATTGTGTGATAAGTTTACACGCATTTAAACCATGGCCGGGCCTAAACAAATCAGTCAAATTTTTGTCGCTATGAAATAAAACCATTAATTTTCCTAATCATGTTAAAAAAATGATATTCCTCAATAATTACCTACATACCTACCATACCTACCTAATTTATTTTGTAACTTATAACACAGATAAATCAATCATAAAGATGCATATAAGTCATTCAATATGTAGGTAATGTTATGTATGTATGTTTTTTATCCCTTTAACACCAACTTGCCAAATTAGGTGTGAAAGGGATAAAAAAAACATACAGGCGTCATTCAACGTCATATTTTCTTGTTACAATTTAGTGGTCATAGTGCAATCTCCAGTGTATTATTAAATTATAAACAGACGTTCGAACTGGTGCGACCGGACCACCGTACTCGTGCGGTGCGATCGACTCGCCACACGACCGCACCGCACCTAGGGTTGCCAGTATTTAAGATGCCAGGATTTAAGGGTTAACAGCATCAAAAATACGAGTTTTAGTTATCTTTTACGGGAGATAATTAAAACAGCAATGTTAAATAGAGAAAATTTATTTTTGGCATTTATATTTGCTGTTGGAAGAAACAGCTTTTAATAGCTCTTCATTTTCTAAAGCGAATGTATAAAAATCTTTGCACGATAATTTAAAATTACATTTAATTAATTTGCAGCTTCGCCTTTACAGTTTCAATATTCAATCGGTTTCGGCTATCCGTCCAGGCATTGCCGCACAAAGAAAATATTTCTTAGTTTAAAAATTACGATTAAATTTACGATTTTTAAAAAAACATTTAAAATATTGGAATTTTCGCGGCCGACTGAGCTAAATAAATTCGTATAAAAAAATAGATACACTAGTGACTAGATAATTTATTATGTTGCTAATATATGAAGTGATTAAAGGCGCAAATTATCCCTTTTTGAAATTTTCGATATTGTCGATAGAGGCGAAAGTATTGTAATTTTTACTGATTTTCGTTTTTATTTTTTTATATTATATGCAGGCGTTAGTAGAAGCTCTGTTTAGTACCAAAAGAAACCTTGAACTGAGTTCTACATGTGACAAAAATACCACATTCTAGCCACGAAGTTATTACGAGATATAGATTTTCAAAGAATGTCAGGGTTGTCCCTAGTAAACAAAATTATATATATCATCTATCTATTACCAAGTTTTTGTTTGTTTTAGTCGTTAGTTATAGTCGATATTTCAATATATTATTATATGTAGGTAAAAGGTTAATTTATTACAATCTTTATATGTAATAAATTAACTGAACAAAAAAAATATCTTAGATTTATAAGACAATTCAATAATATCAAATTAATACAAATTAATCTCCTTTTTTTGTGAATATTTCGAGCATTGATCATAGTAATCTCATTAAAAGTCAAACCGAATTCTTTGAAAATCTATTTCTCGTAATAAATTCGTGGTTAGAATGTTGTATTTTTTTCACATGTAGACCTCAGTTCAAGGCTTCTTTTGGTACAAGTACAAGTACAAGTTACAACCATTGAAAAGAAGAAAACGAAGAGAAAAGAATGGGCAAAATTATATTTAAAAGACAGGGATTCATTCAGACATATGCAGTCATATCATAAATCTTTGTAGAGTTCTAAAATTTATATTATTAATCTTTTTTCAGTATTAGCCACGTCATCCGACGCCATCGCCATTGATAACGATCGACCGACGTCCGTTTTGTTTGGCGGTTGAACTGTGACTAAAGCTGTAATAAGTATATAGTCTATGACTAATGCGCTGTCCGGTGCGATCGCCCGTCCACACGCGCGAATTTGGTACGGTCCGCACCAAGTTCGGATGAAAAAACCATCGAACCAACCGTACCGTCAATAATAATAATTATGTCCGGCGGACCACTGTACACACGATCGAATATGGTCCGGAGCGCACCAAGGTCACGGTGCGGTCCGTACCAAATTCGAACGTCTGTTTATAACTATAGATATAAGCTTCTTGGTAATACCTAAGTAATAAAAAATTAATACTTTCATATACCTACCTACCTAGATGAACACTTTTATTTTTTATTTGTCTGTTGAATTTGGCTTGTTTGATAATAATTATATTATCTGTATTTTGAGAACGTCACATTGATAACGAACTTCAAGGATTGTTTGTTTACCTTTCGTTATTTCATGAATCTAATTACCTTCATAGAATAATTTAGCATAAAAACTTTAATAACAAAAAT
>CAJQZN010043215.1:32275-45353 GCA_907164685.1 Colias eurytheme
CTTGTTAACACGATAGCGACCGAAATACTTTACTAATCGAGTCTTTTTTTTTCTCTTACGCTTGAGTATGCTCAGGAATAGAACCCTTTCATTTTTCAGGGTCTGATTCGATGTGGTTTAATTGTTATTAAATAAACAAAAATAATAATTAATAAATATTTATTAAAAAAAAATTATGAGGCGTGCACTTTTGGATTTTCCAAATTATTTATTGTTATACTCCTTTTAAGTTTGTTCCAAGATCCGGTACGAAACTTGAAATACCGTGAAACTATTACATAAGTATTTTAAAAGGAGTTAAAATATAAGCAATAAATATTTCAGTTGCTTATTTTTCTCTCGTTCAACTCGTTTTAAGGGACTACACTTTCACTACTTTGCTTTTCGAATATTATTACAATGAGTCACACCTGAATGTAACCAAATCCTGGTTTGAATGAAGGCCAATATTCACTCATATAATAAACTAGCAATACCCTGCGGTTTCAGTTTCACCCACATAGATAGGGATATCGTGACAGTGAAAAGTCTACTAAATAGATCGGACCATCGGACTATAGGTTTAATTTTTAATAACATGAAAATCACCCTCACTCCGTCCCGCACTACGCCTGGTCATTGTATTAAACAGTATGCCTACTATTTTCTGTAAATTGACACTTTTAAAAATTCGTTATACCTTTTGAATGGAATAATCAATTTTTTTAATTTAAAAAGTATTTTTCTGGTATTGAAACAGTCTATAATAAAACATCATTTAATGGGATAAGGATAAATATTTGGTTACATTATTGCATTTTTGGTTAGGATCTCTAATTTTTTTGAAAATGCAATATATCCTATGTTGCTCAGTGAAGATGCAGCTTTCTAATGGTGAAAAAATTTTTGAAATCGGTCCAGTAGTTTATGCGTGAAAACCATACATACATAGTACATACATACATACTTACATAATTACAAACCTTTCCTCTTTATAAAATTATTACTAGCAGTCCGCCCCGGCTTCGCCCGTGGTACATATTTCGCAATAAAAGTTAGCCTATGTTCTTTCTCAGGGTCTAAAGATTATCTATGCCAAATTTCATCAAATACATACATACACACATACATACAAACCTTTCCTCTTTATAATATAGAAGAAGAAGAAGATTATTATATTAATAATTATTGCATATGTAACGAATGGGAAAACTTATAAACAAAAACGTTTGTAAGCTCAAGATATATATGGAGCTTTGCTCGTTTATTTGCCATCACATTTTTTTATCAATTACACAATTTAAGAAGAGAAAAGATCTATAAAGTTGTGGAGGATTAGAATTTAGAATATCTATCGATTTTTTTAATATTGGGAGCTGAAGATAGACCTACTCCGAAAGGAAGAACACAAAACACAACACAAGAAGTTTACAAATGTGAGGTTAGTGATGTGAAAATTGTAGTTTTCACTTGAATATTTAGAAGATCGACAAAATACATTTTAAATTGTTTTATATTAAGGATCAATAACAAATCATCATTCACCAACTACAACTATGAAATAAAGAAATATTGAATTATTGATGTAATAAAGTTACGAAGCTGGATTAGTAATTAGTAATTAGTAATGCCTATATTAAAATGTTATTGATTACTTACTAAAATCAATAATAATTTGCTTTAACTTAGATAAAGCGACATAATACTCGGCGCATGCCGTATTGCATACTTAACCTTTAGTGATATTTACTATTATGTAGTTCAATTGAACTATCTACTATGATAAATTTATCAATACATATTTAAAATTAACAATAACACATGATAACTTTGTCAACTTTATAAACATTAGAAAATTAATAGCTCAATGATAGCGATTATAATTTGTTTTATAATCTGAGTTTGACAATGCCTAGAAATAGATGATAAATAAACATGGCAACGTATTTAACGAATTTATATTTTATTATTTTCTAATAATAGTTTATTATTATTATTTATTAGTATATAGTTCAAAATGTATGTTCATTAAAATAACGTCATTACTCATTATGAATATTATGATGAGTAGCGTCATTCGTATTTTACGTCGAATTTGTTTATACCCCGCTGGTATCGGTATTGCGAAAAAACAAGATATGGTATCATATAAAAAATCATTGCTAATTCACCGGCCGCGGCGCGCTGTTTCAGATACAAACATAAATATTATTTTTAACCTCCAACTGACATTAGCCGCGCGCGCAACTCATATGCCGTCGTCGAACAATATTTGAAAGTTGCGTTCGGAAAAATTCGCGAGGTTATAGATAGAGCGAGAGACCGCGACCTACCGCACTCGATGCGGCCCCGGTGCGGCGCAGGCGGCCGCGCCATTCGCAGGCCGATAAGCCGTCGCATACACACCGCACTACACACTACACGCCACACAGTACACTTCAGTACTCTCACACATGCGAGATTGTACACATGCACATTGTGAACATTACGTTATTAATTTTGCTATCTAGATAATGTCCACTTTGTTGAGCATCGCAGGGAACAAGATAGAGTACACACAGAATGTAATGACACATCATGATATCATTAAATACCAACATGCTAATTAATTTGCAATTACAGAAATGCAATAATACTGTAGGATGATTAAAATTTGCCGTTGAAATTACAATCAACTTATTATTTTATGTCGGTATGCTTCATAAGCTCGATATAGGTTGTTGTTTTTAAATTCTTTTTAAAAATATTCAAATATAGAGGCAAAATCTTCCACTGGACCAATAATTGTCGACGCTGTTTGCTCAAAGAGATTCTCAAATTTCTTGGAAATTTATAAATTATGAAAATTTCGATCGATAACGTAGTCGCCTACACGGTACACCACTATCTAGGAACTGTGACCTAATCGGAGCAATACATTCATTGTTAATGTATTGATAGTTGAGACTTGGGACTACTTTGAATATTTTTCGGATATCGGAATAATAATGTTCGACGTTACAGTGCAAATAAAATAGCCCATTTTAAGTTGCCGTTTGAAGGTGAACTAAAAACTATGGAACATATTGTGCCAATAAAGGAAGTAAACAAAGTTTTATGCAATGGTACATGCATAATTAAAAAGTGTTATTTAAGAATTAATAGAGGCGCCGCGCCGACGCGCCGGCGGAGCAGTGGTGCGGAAATCGGAATGAGAGCCTAGCGTACCTAGATGTCTAGTATTTCTACCTGCGGACTAAAGTAAATATGTAACAGATTTCAACAAAATGCATTCAGCCTTTTCAAAGGGATATTGCAACATCGCTGCTTGTAGTGTTTAGATGGTATAGGGGTAATTAAAGTCAACGTTGTATTTTTTGCATAACGATGTATTATTTATTGCGTTTTGCTTACTCGTATTATTGACAACGTGAATTTTTTGGAAACAAAACATTAGAAAATATAAAGGCGAGGAACGTTTGAAATAATAAAAGTCGCCGATCCCAGTAAAACAGACAGGAAAATATACAAATGTTCGTAGAAAAGTTGTAAAGTTTGGGAATTTTATTGTGTTCTGTTTGATCGCATTTATGATACAAAATGTTTTGCTTTCAAGCATTGCGTAATTTAAGGGACATTTCATATCAGTGAGCAACAATTATTTTACTATATTTGAGATGAGATTCAACGACTTGATTGAGTAGTTGTGTGTGTAACACAATATAATAACACAATATAATACTTAACAATTCCTTTTAAGTTGACGAATAAGTCAACGTAGAAGCTCTATCTTGAACATTTCTCATCCCCACAAAAAGGGGAGGTTATTAGTCAATCCGTCAAGTCCAACAGTGGCATTAACTATAGATCAAACGGTCAATTCTTAATTTTCATTCATAAAATAGAAGCAGGATGTTTTGTAGACTGCTACTGCAACTAGGATCATGTAAAGTCCCGTATTAATTATGTAGGTACTAGGTACTACATTTGTTGCCTGAAATAAAGAAATAAATAAATTAACCCGTTAATAATTGTCAATAAAGTGTTTTTTATTTATTTATTTATTTAAAACTAATAATGTTATTTCTATCTTTATTTTTTTAGGGGTATTTACATTTTTAATTTGTATTAGTCTAATAAGTTTACAAATAAATGGAAATCCCCTCAGTCCACAGCCTGTTCTATGGCTACTGATCTGTGAGTCGACATATTTGTTATTCATTTGACTCTCGTTATTATTCCAATGTCATCTTAAATGCAGTTTCAAGGTTCTACTTTGTAATATCTTGCTCCAAATTGGCTAGCGTTGTTTGTGTTTTGATAACGTCAATAAACATTGGTGTTATTCTCATTTTTAGGGTTCCGAACCTTGAAAGGAAAAAACGGAACTCTTATAGGATCACTTTGTTGTCCTTCTGTCTGTCTGTCAGTCTATTCCTATTATCTCAGGAATGCGTTGAAAGGTATCAAGCTGAAATTTATATTGAATATTCTACTTCACTTGAAGCTGTGAAAAAAGCATAGATAATTATATACGCCAACACAATCAGAAGATGCAGCATATTTTCTCTTAAACACAGAATCTTGTAATTTGGTACGAAGCAACGTCTTATAACGTCAGTTAAACGAAAAATTGTGAAAAGTGTAAATTTAAAGTTACAACTTATAAAAGACTCGCAATTGGCCGGTTTTTTAGCTTTATTAGGTACTGAAAATGTTTCGCCCAGTACACAGTGATTGTTATCTGTTAGATTGAGCATGTTATATCTAAATGATAATTCTCCTGAAGAATCCTGCATTATGTTAAAGTAAGATGTACCTGAAAAAGGAATCAAATAAACTAAATCGCTACACCATCATCTCATGCATTATAAGCTAGTAAACTGCCTGATGTTATTACTGTATATCTCCTTATAAAACTTTTAACACACTTAAAGGTAAGTTTACAAAATTAAAAGCTATTAAGTAAAAACATAAGAATTTGTAAAACTAAGCTTATCGCTTTTTCTTCAATCGACTGTGAGATCTTTACAACTATTCAACATTTGGGTTTATGACTTCCGTAAATTTTACTCTTACAGCGAGAGGACAAAATCACGTATTTGTGTCTGTACTGGTTTTTTATATTAAATAATGAGCGGCTTCTACATAAGCACAAATAGCAAGGCTTGAAATGACAGATGGTGAAAGAAAATAGACGGTTGTGCGACTCGAAGTTAATTTTGTCTCGCCCTATATTCAAAACAATAATAAGATTTGGGTCAAGAGATTATACCTAATTGACCTACGTCTACTAGCTAGTAAACATAACACTTAATGAAATCAATTTTTAAGGATCGTTTTAACATGTAACGGTAATTTGATGCTAAAGTTTTCCTGCTATGTACCTACTTAAGCATTATATTTGTCCTTTCATCGTGATCCAACAATTCTTATTGCTAAACATCGCAATGAAACGGGTGACAGCTGAGATCTTACTAGAAAAAATGAGGCGTAGTTCTCTTGATGTATAATTAAAGACGTATGCTGAATAGATGACGCAGGGCAGTCACAGGCCAATAAGTTAACAACCTTAGTCGATAATTCGCGAAGGTGCGCGGTCGACGGCCGAACCAGTCATCTTTGCACGTTCCAATTAGTACAACTGGGTACGTAAGACGTATTTACAGTGGGCCCCCAGTATGAGCCTCATCGTCGGAATATTTATGCGAATGTACTGGCCAATGAGCCCCGTACCAGCTCAACTACATCTTTAATAGCAACACCATTGCTAAAATCTCGCCACACTGGACCGATCTCCACCTGAACGCATGCAAGAAGTTCGCCTCATTTTGCTTTTGCGTTCAATGTCAGCGTATCGGCTAATTTTATCATGATTCGCACACGCTACGTAACTATCTTGTTTGATGAGGCTAAAAGCATGTTTGTTTTGATTTCTCTCGGCACATAATAATGTGTAACGTTACACAAGGACAGGCGTATGACGATTTATTATAAGGATTATTTATAGTAACTAGAACTGTGTATTTTAAGCGGCGAACTGAAAACATTAACATCTTCAATGTACCTACGTGTATGTTCAAAGTTTTGTTAACATTGATTTCACAATCTGGTGTTTATTTGGCGACAGATAAGTACGTAACAACACGGATCATTTTGGCCCTTAACATAGCGACGTTACGTTCGTGATATATTGTGTTAAAAATATGTATTGTTAGTTCATAATATTAATCTGAGAATAAGAAAACGTAAAATAGATTAAAAATTAAAGTAGGTAATTAAATAAATCAAAAGCATCATCTATGTTAACTCAGAAAACAATGTGGATGTTTGTTTCAACAAACCAGTACCATACGATAACTTTTTAAACCTAATGGTTCTGTTATTAATATGTTTCAATTTTACCCTTTTATTTATAAGTACATGTATTTTTTTAATAATATACTGGGGTTCATAAAGCACGATACACGAATGAAACTATATTACGGTGACTCCGTTGTACGTCTGCCTCCAGCCTACGAGGCTATATATTCTCATGAATAGATATAGAATATTATAAATTTTCACAGGTGATGTATTTCTGTTGACAACAAATACAAAAAGCTGCTGTGTCGTAAGTACGGAACTCTTCCCGTGCGAGATGGACTCGCACTTGGCCGGATTTATTTAACTAATGACTATTCATAACTATTTACATTAATTTATGTTAAATTTTGTGTTATTCGTCTTGAAACTACAATTTAATTTATTTTTTCGATTGATAAATAATATGTAAATCATGTAAGTATGCATTGTATTTACACAGATTGTAATAAAATCATTGTTATGTCAATGTCAAAGGTGTTTATAAATCTAGTTAAAATAAATATGTTACACTTTGTAAACAATTGTTCTTTTACAATGCGTTAAATCGTCATTTTCTGTTTAATTTTCGCCTGAAATAAATAACCTTGTTTCATTTACCAAATTATTGAATATAGGAATTATATTATTGTGAACATAATATTATGTACATTTATATTCTGTACATATGTACCTACATGATACATCACCTGCATGCATAATGTTGTTTAATTTCGGTTAGCAGATAATATGTATATCCTAATAAAATGCAGCCTCCCTGTAATAAAGTAATCGTACTTACACATAAAAGGATATCGCTGTAAAAATTAAATGATAAGTCGCATTTAATTTCCGACAAGTTAAGTATTAATTCGAAAACAGCACGCGCCACTTACGGAGATGGGGAAATAAATGGGTTCGTAGGCTGAAGCCTGAAGGTATCAGTGGGTGTCGGATAGCGGGCGCGGAAACGTCAATTACCTACATCTCGTTCGAGCTATATGTCAATGCGGCGTGATGATGGACGAACAAAATGTTTACGTCGCTATTTCCGCAACAAGTGTTGTTTTGCAGAGAGAGGCCCAGGCGGGCGATCACGTCGCGACTCGCGCCGCCCGACGCGCGAGCGCCTCACACACACACAGTACTGGCCAATGGCTATTATCGCATCACCAATTTTGTTTTGTTATTAATTTATTGTATTTATAGCTTTGTATGTGTGACACATTCGAGTTTTGTTTGTATATTTAAACTAGGTTTCCGCCCGCGGCTTCGCCCGCGCAGTTAAAGAAAAACCCGCATTTCCCGTTCCCGTGGGATTTCCGGGATCATTTTCCCGGGATTAAAAGTAGCCTATGTCCTTTCTCGGGTATCAAAATATCTCCATACCAAATTTCATGAAAATTGGTTCAGTAGTTTAGGCGTGATTAAGTAACAGACAGACAGACAGAGTTACTTTCGCATTTATAATATTAGTATGGATTGCGGTAAATCAACTGGTATAGTAAGGTAATAACTACGTCAAGATATTATGTTTATCAAAATACAATATCATTCGTTCGAGTAGGGATAGCGTGGTTTACATACTTGTATCTTATATATAAAAATGAATCGCAAAATGTGTTGGTAAGCGCATAACTCGAGAACGGCTGAACCGATTTCGATAATTCTTTTTCTATACATCTATACAAATATTATAAAGAGGAAAGGTTTGATTTTTTGTTTGTTTGTTTGTTTGTAATTTGTATGAATTGAATAGGCTCCGAAACTACTTGGCAGATTTGAAAAATTCTTTCACTGTTGGAAAGCTACATCATTTCTGAGTGACATAGGCTAGGTTTTATCCCGGAAATCCCACGGGAACGGGAACTATGCGGGTTTTTTTTTTAAAACGCGGGCGAAGCCGCAGGTGGAAAGCTAGTTTATTATATTCCTTGAAGTACGAGGATGGTTCTTATGTATAGAAAACGTAAATATTATGTACCACGGGTGAAGCCGGGGCGGACCGCTTGTAACTTATATATAAATTACCACACATTACCAGGTTGGTACCTATGTTATTGAAAAAATTCAAATCATGTTATGTATGAAACAATGATTTTTTCCTCGTCGCCATCTTGTAGATATCTTTATCGTCATCTTCATATTTGAAATTGACAATGCTTTTGATGTTAAATTTATCGGTCTTTTTATTTACTTGGCCTCCCACTTTATGGTGTGCTATTGCGTCAAATAAAATGATCGCGTTATACGTCATGCAGTGTGCAAATATACCGTACATTTCGCGTCACTATGTAGCGTTGCCATTTGAGGAAATCCTATTTTTATAATCTTAATTATTATCGATATTTTATCGCTTTCGCACACGTCGGTTTATTTAGTAGGACAAGTTTATTATATTATAATAGACGGGTTTGTACACATTGTTTTTGTTAACATTTCGATACGCATTATACCTACCTATATTTGCGCCACAGATTACTTTACTTACATCCCGCGAAAGGCGGTCGCAGGTCGTGGAGTCTAGCGGCGCAGTGAGAGGCTAGTACTGAGCAGCAATGTGCAATGGGCTGCATTCCGAAATCCGAACGCATTCCTCAAGCCTCAGAGAACGACCTAGCAGCGGCCTCCGCGATAACCGCAAATACCGCTGGAATGATACAACTACATTGCCGATATTCTTGCCGCTCGCCGGCATCGGCACCGCGTACCGTGTGCCCGATCGACATCCGTCATTGTGCGCATTCGGAATGTCGCACACATGAATGCACTGCCCACTAAGCAATCATATCGCTAAGCTTTTTGTAAATCCGGTTACGCTCTACATATAAACAAATATTTTTCGCAATGTTTGTTTTCATTTCATAAACTACATATTTATCACAAACGAGTAGGTAGAAGCACATGTTCATATAAATTGGGGAATAAAATTTCATGTCACGTAACTAATACGATAATTTTAATAGCGAGCATGTATGGACTTATAGGGAAATATGCACAATAAAGTTGGAATGTGAAGAGTGAGATAATCTCGCTCTATGCGCTTCCGGGTCGTCGAACCGCTGCGGCCGCGGCGGCTTTTATTTTCAATAGACAATTTTTTAAGTACTAGTTTCTCGGTATGGCTTGTTGAATTAATTTGATGAAGAATCATCGGTATGTCGTCGGCGGATAAGCAACCGGCCGCAAGTGAGTCACCGCGCCGGCCGCGGGCCGACCGCCGACATAAACAACGCGGAGTTACGCCTCCGAGGCCACCGCGTGCAAATAACTCCTCTCGTGCCTGTTTTGTTTGAAGCTAAAATTAAACAAAACACTCAATTATTTTTAAATATCTCCATTAATAGAGTCAATGATAGCGGCCCGAGATTCGTAGGTCTTATTATTCTGCAACGCGAACCGCAATCGAGTAGGCGTATACGATCTAAAATTAGAATTTATCTCACTGATCATTTATTTATCTGTAGATGTCGAGAGTATCTATTCATCAGCAAACAAGATATCTCGCGCTAGCGTAAACAAAAGGTGTTATTATATTAACGGAAGCGAGGAATATTCAATTATATTTCACAACAGAATACTTATTGTTCACGTAATTAATCATTAATTGCTTTAATTAAAAACGTCTATTTATATTTGATATAACTTTTATATAAAATACCTTTATATTTAGAAAGTGAGGGGGCTACATTAAATTGCGAATTCATTATATCTATCACAGCTAAGTTCGTATTAGGTTGAATAATGCCGTAATAACGTCTCCTTGTGCACGTTGCGCGTAAATAAATTGTGTCTGGGAAATTGGTGTGTAGGTTCACAGGCGGGTCACGTGCGGACGCCGTCGCACCACTTTTATTACATTCCCCGAACAAATATCCCAGACGAAAAGCCTATTCCGCATCGGCGTACATATTGATCAGCGCCGTCATACTCCACTAGCGATTCCAGCAATGTTTTTCATATTTAAATTCAAGAGTTATTACCCTATAGAAACTTACACTTAAAACGTTCCAAGAACGTGTCCTAAATCTTCCTTTCTGTGAAGAAACCACTTGACATACGAAACGCTATTCAACTTTAATGTAACCATAGCTTTATTTGAATGGCATATCTTTGTAAAAAGTATAATGGAAAATAAAGCTCCACGAATTTGTATTTGGTAGTGCTTCTGCGTAGAGATCGTTATCGCAGTCACATACTTTGATATCGGCCCGAATACTTTGAGCCGCGTTCCATAAATGGACCGACAAACAGACGACTCTGCCCAAATTCGATTTCAATGTGTTTTCAATAGACACTCGTTTCGGGTATGTTAATTTAACTGTATGTTGTCACATTAAACACATATTTTATCGTAATATTTTCTCTGACTTTTAAGGTTGTAAATAAAGCTCAATAATTCGCAATCAGAAATTTTTGGTTTGGATAAGGAGGTGGGTTAGGTTAGGTTCGTGTTTTTTAAAACTACACAGAAATAGGAGCCCCACGAAGTGGGGCTCCGTCGGCTTGCGACCGTCTTTTTGTAGAATTTTGGAAAAGACGAATTTTCGGCATATTAAAACAGATAGCCGTAATGTAATACGGCGGATTATACAATCCGACTGCGCCAAATATACGCGGGGACAGCGGGACGAGGGGACTTATTAATTACTTGCCAAATGAAAATTTGATTTTATAAGAATAAATATAAGTTGATTTTGTGATATTTACGTTAAAAGTTAGATAGTTGATTTTTAAAATGTTAATTAGTAAGATAATAATACATATTATGAACATAATATTATTACAATTTTACGGTTTGACTGTTACCCGATTGTATCAATAAGAGCTATAATAAAAAAAATAACAACGTGTTTTATTACAGAAATCATTTACTTTACACATTTCCTAATACGATATAGGAATTGTATACAATTCCTAGGAAGATTATACATTTCGTAGGATATGCATGCATTAAATAGTTTTTAAAAAAATATTTTATACATTTCCTAAATGGTATCGGAATTGTACACATTTCCTAGGAATTGTATACAATTCCTTGATTTCATACATTTCCGGTAACATATATGTACATATCTTTTTCTTATATTGTTATTTTGGTACATATGACAATAAATGCTTACAAGTTATAGGGCTGCTTTACATGTAATAGCTGAACCAATCTCGAGGCCGCATTTCGGCTCTAGTCACTAGTGCGACCAGTTTTCCATTAGAACATCCGCACCAGTCGTATTTTACGATCGTGATCCGAATACTTCTGGGCGGCTTTTCCTTTCTTTATTATCAAATTACCATTATTTGAACTCGAACAACGCTAACGTACGTATTATTGGAGTGTATTATATTAGATACAAATTACAACATAGTCACAATGTTACGGTGTTTAAATTGTATTGTTAATTGCACAGCTAAGTCAATGTGTCTTATCATCAATGTAGAATGCTAATTTTATTGAAAGTGGAATGTATTAAAGATTGACTTGTAATAAACATTGCCGTTTTCATGACCCTCGTTTAATTCAAAATTTATTAATAACTAGCGGTCCGCCCCGGCTTCGCCCGTGGTACATATTTACGTTTTCTCTACATAAAAACCATCCTCGTACTTCAAGGAATATAATAAAAAAAGAATTATCGAAATCGGTTCACCCTTTCTCGAGTTATGCGCTTACCAACACATTTTGCGATTCATTTTTATATATAAGATTACAGTTGTATGTTTTTCCATAATTTGTATTTTTTGTCGAATGAGCATTGTGCATTACATAAACATGTATGATTAGAAAATGTAAACAATTTTTTTGTGCGCGTTGAAAATAATTTAAGTGCAAAGGATCTAAAAAATTCAAAATTATTTTTATTTATTCATTCATAATTCAAAATTTAGGTTAGCAGGTATTTATTGTAAATTGTAACATCTATGAAACGTACATTTATTTTATACTAGCTGTGTTCCGCGGTTTCACCCGCATTGCTCCGTTCCTGTAGGTTTTAGCTTGATGATAAGCCATAGCCTTCCTCGTTAAATGGGCTATCTAACACCGAAATAATTTTTCAAATCGGACCAGTAGTTCCAGAGATTAGCGCGTTTAACGCTGTATTGGTTAAAATCGCTTCGAAAATTAGCCATTATTTGTCGTAAAAAGTAAATGACAAAAAAAAGTTATTGTGGGTTATCCATAAGAGATAGACATATACCACCGCGGACTTATCTGTAGACCTTTTCAATGTGTATAATACTTAAGTACATTATTTTGATAAAACTCTAATTGAACCCTACGGTTCAGCCTGCGATTGCAATGTATAAGCGGAAAAAAATGTACTTTTTACGACATCACATTAGAAACCTCAAAAATAACAGTACTTCTCCACTATTTGATGGATGTTATTATATAAACCATATAAACCTTCCTCTTGAATCACTCTATCTATTTAAAAAAAACGCATCAAAATCCGTTGCGTAGTTTCAAAGATTTAAGCGTACAAAGTGACATAGGGACAGAGAAAGCGACTTTGTTTTACTATGTAGTGATTAAACTTTAATTATTCTGTTATAGGATAATTTATTCGATATTTATAGAGTCCAATATAAAGGCGGTATATTTTTATTACTTAACGTTTAGATCAGACCTTCACCAAAATGATGTTGTATTTACTATGGCTATGAAATGTTGTTATCGCGAACTTTAATGCGTTTATTTATTTGTTACCTTCGTTCATTAGTAGATATGCAAATTTAATTCGCCTTGTCTATGTTGTCGTTTAAAATGGTAAAAAAC
>CAJQZN010043216.1:0-17506 GCA_907164685.1 Colias eurytheme
GATGAAGAAATTTATATAGCATTGTTGGTGTCGAGCAATAAGAATTAAATGAGAATACGTCTCTGTCGTATTGTTATTCATATAACATTACCGTATCTTACTTTTCCAGACGTTTTAAGCGTTGATTATTCAGCGGTATCGTGGCTTGCCATCTGTTCGCTTTGTTCACGCAATTTTTGTCCCAAGGAACACACAATAAGAAGGATTTTTCCTTGTATTTTTCTGAACGAAATTATAGTACGGAGACATTATTTTGTCACAATGGTGGTTCACGCCCACTAAAAGCTGCGAAACTCTTTGGTGATGCACTGGATTGGGGAAGGAATAAATTTAGAGACTGTTACGACCGCAAACTCTGGGAACAATCTTGGTATCTTTACAGCGTGATTTAATACACCCTGTGGGATAATGTACGCCCAGACTGAATCATAGTGCAACTTTTATGGAAATATTGTAGCAGCACACCAATTATGTGTGTGCACATATTTCACGAATAAGTTCAAGTTTTATGTTCGTAAATGATAAATTTGAACATATCCTTAAAATATCAAATTTAAAATAGGTATTATTGTATCGCTCTGGTAAAAATAAAAATGAATATAGGTACTACTTTCAAAATAATATACAAGTATAATATCTTCTTCAATATAGTTTTAGTTAATTTGGTTCTGTGCTCATCGAAAATGTTTCAAATAAATTCATAAATATATTTACTTCGCTAGCCGTCTTATAATTTGGACTGCGAAATTTACACCGATTAAATATTTTAATAAACGATCAAATAAGGAAGCCTCCTTGTAATTAAGACAATGTAATCCTTTAAGGCAAGTTATTTTCCAATAAGGAAAAAGAAGCGTCGGATAAAATATAATAACATTTTTATCCGAGCTTCGAGAAACCGATACACAGTACTCAAAGATAATAAATTAAATAAATGTAGTAAATAGAAACAACCGTGAGAAGCTTAATAACCACAATGCTCGTGGCGTCTCCACATAACCACAAAGAGTATGTAATCTAATACACGATGCTCATCGACACTGGCTTTCATGGTCGCCAATATCATCTTACTATCACAAATGTACATTTTACAGTCGACATTCTCAACATCGACCTTATTGCACTCGCATTAAGAGCTCCTTTCGTCGTAAACGAATTGAAATAGCTGGTTACTCACCGATTCATAGATTGCTTTTTTGTTCAAGCTTGGCCAAATGAAAAAAGATAGTACGTCGTAGGTGGCTATCATGTATCGAATTCTAGCTTGTGAAGCGTTCGCAAGAATTGAATACGTTTATTTTGTCGTTTTCTAACTAATCTGATTGAGTGGATACAGTTTCAGATTATAGTGCGCTTCGCACGCTATCAGTTTCATAGATTCATTTTGTTTTCTATGATTTTGTAAGAATGTCCGGATTTAAAACTTATCGCATGTGTGGATGAAAAAGTTAAAATTGGCACAGGATACATAAATAATTGATACATTGTAACGGAATAGGAAAATACTAGTTAGTTTTTTTGAACTGAATAATCTACGTAAACACGACTTTTGATTATATTTTCTACCGACATTGACATATTCCATTTTTTATATATAAATATTCAAGTTATATGCGTATATATTAATTAGCAGTTTAATAGGTTAACAGTCATTTTAAACAACAATAGAGCTTAATATAAGAACGAAAATATTATTCAGGCAATTTTAAAACTCATCTTAGAGTTATGACAAAGCGTATCCTAGCCCGTGTTTCAACGTCAAATTGGTTAGAATTACTCACCCCGAGAATTGGCTCTGCAAGAACTTTAATCACGAAGAATTCTCAAGAAAGCCCGCTCGTTTTAATATGCACCTCACAATGGTAAGGGGACGAAGTTCTGAAGAGGTAAGTCCTTGTAAGGTACTTTATCTCGCCACAACTCCCCTTTTTATCGCGAGGGATGACATGAATACGATTACAAGTCTTAATCTTTAAAGGACGGCTGAGTGGTCAACGGCCTCTGAACTATGGATATAAAGATATCTGCATATGAAGTGCGAAGGGAGAGACTTCACATCATACGACATGCCGATAACCGACTTCCCAGTTCTAAATAATGACATATTTTATCGCAACTAATAAACTTTATGCAGGTAATAAAAGTGTGAATATACATTATTTATTTCTAACTTCTGAAACATTTGCATCGTTATGCTCGAAATATTATACAGAAATATTCTTCTGCAATTCAAATTGTAGGGACAAACGCAAAAATGAAATGCATTTGGAAAGTTTATAAAGGGGTGGGTTGTAAACGATTTAGAATAAAATACCTCACCCAAGGGCATACTTCTGTTAGCAAATTTCGCCGGAATGGTCAAGAGAACAATAAGATCAAAAGGGATGTTTTACTTTCAAGTTTGTGCTTCAACAAGGTTGCACATACAACCACGTTAAGCTTTACCGTTTTAATTAAATACAGGCCTTTTGCTAATTCGGTTCATCGTTTTAACAAAGAATTAAATTTAGTTCAACTAGCTTTAATAGACCGACCTCTGTTTATTCGCACAAAAAGGTTATATGGATGTAAAATATTTATGCGCACTTGAATACAGAAAAGTGGGTTTGTGCTATTTGTTATTTTGGAATAATAAAACTTTTTGTTGGAATAATAAGAACGATTTACATTAGTTAGAATATGAAATGTTATCACAGAAATTTGTATTTTTTATTATGATTAAAAACTGTTTAACTTTGCCTCTCTGAATGAAATTATTACATAGTATACCTGATTAAGTAGGTTTATTACATTATATCTAAACGCATTATACAAACCATTACAAAGTACAAGTAAATCACAAACTGACACGGAAATCTACTTATCTTAGTTATTTACCGTTCTAGCAATTTAATGAAGCCTGTTCTAAGCTAAGGGACTATTATTGTGACATATATATAAATTGTTCTATCATTGGAGGCCAATGGTGAAATAATCGAGTACCTGCCTTTTGAGATATCTAGCTGTAACAAGGCTGGCAGCATTTGTAAGTGGTTTATCATACAATGAGAACGGTAACTGATAAAAGATAATAACCATTTTGGTAACGGTATAGTATTGTTCCGTTGATTATATTGAAGGATTGGCTTATAAATTTTATGTAAGGGTTCGCTAATGAAAAAAACTTTTTACGGTATTTTAGTAAAAAATATAGTATAATAGGTACAAGAACTAATAACACATTTTTAAGGATTATTACATAAGAATTTACAAAATTTATTATTAGCATTTAACTATTGATGAGTGATAAACTATTTAAACGCCAATTTAAATATTTCGAAACACTTAAAATTTTATTTATTGACGTCGTAAACACATACCTACATCAAACATGAAACCTATCCGTAATTAATAACAAACAGGAAGTTTTCGTCTATAAGTTTGTATAAAATTTCACTACAATATGTAAATATTTAAATATTATTAATAAATTATCGTTGTTTATCGTTGAATTAATTTGAATTTAAAATAAGATTTATGGCATCAACGTGCAATCAGATAAAATAAGTTTTATGCGTTAGGCTTCGTATATCATATTGTGCTATTTGTCAATGTTTAATCTTATCTTCTTATATATAAAAATGAATCGCAAAATGTGTTGGTAAGCGCATAACTCGAGAACGGCTGAACCGATTTCGATAATTCTTTTTTTATTATATTCCTTGAAGTACGAGGATGGTTCTTATGTAGAGAAAACGTAAACATGTACCACGGGCGAAGCCGGGGCGGACCGCTAGTTATAACTTAACTTTTTATTGGCGAAGATAATAAAATATTTTCTATGTAATGAAATAGTTGTAATGTTATTAAAAGACAAATGTATTTGAAATATATAACAGGAATATTAGTTGACGCCTCATTTGTCAGATTAAAGTAACTACATTTAAAACAAGGGACAACATACAAATTTGCTAATAAGTAATAACCATGTAATAACCTTAATCCGACCCCTGTCGCAAAATTTACTCTAAGCTAAGACCTCCCATAACCTAGCAACCCACAGGCTACCTGCCAAATTTCATGTCCACAGTTCAAGTACTTTCCGAGATTATCTAGATTCTAGATGTTTCGTCAGTACCTACATATCCATCGCTTTTATAATAAATAAATAAAATACTATGTATTAATTGTATAATGCCTACATTTCAATAAGTGTTCCTAGGCCTAAATAATAACTTAGTGTTTATTAATATCTTCTACAAGTAGGATCATAAATTGCATTTTTGATTTCCCGTGTGAATTTCAACAAAGAAAGTGCGCCGACGGCCATAAATAATGTATCATGTGTACATAAATAATGTATGGTCTTACGAACTTATCTCATATATCTACAATGGTTGCATATCTAATAAGAAAAACTAAGAAAACACGAGCATAATATTATGCGAATAAAAAAAAAAGACCAAGCGAAATTATTATATTTGATAAATACGTTTTCAGAATAGAGCTCGAAGACCCTCTTTACACCCTATTATGCTGAATAGGATTTGACGATCTGCCAAGGCCGTATTCAAGTCATATGCAAATGTATCTTCAGTCTTACCGCAATAGAATCAATTCATATATTAATATAATAACTTACTCGAACTAATTTAATTAATGGTTCTATTGCTTCATTTCTCGTAAGCTTAAAAGGTTTAATTGCCTACGAAATTTTGCTAAACTAAAGTTGTTAAACAATGTTTCAAACATTGTTTATTTCGTTCGCTTATTTGAATGAAATCTCTTTATTTGTAGAGATTAATGAGTCAGTTACTAATAGCCATTTTACGTTTCAGACAATATTATAAAGTAACAAAATAAAACACAACAGGAAAATAAAATATTTAAACGAGAAATATTTATATTTTTGACACAAACCCCGAATATAGTTACCCAGTCGGATTCACGGATAAGTTAAATATTAACATAATTCCGAGCAAAAGGTGTCTGAGAAAACGTCTGAAAATTGGAATTTGGCAAAGATTTATTTTCAAATTGTTCAGCGGAGACGTGTTTGCGTCAAGAAAACCACGATGTATGGCAGTACGTGAGCTCTGGTCAAAAAGACGTGGATCGATCCGGATTAGGCTGCGACCGGCACGGCTGCTAACGAATCCTATGCAGTGTGAATGTATCTTTTGTGCTTTCGTAATTCAATTCACTTGGCGAGTTCGTTGTCATTTGGTTTTGGTATTTTAGGCATTTGAAATTGGCGATAGGTATTAAAATAGCACGTTTCAGGTTGTGGTTTGACTTAGAATAGTTTAAGTATGTTATGTTCTCTTTTCTTGAATTGAAACATTTAGTGTGATGTTAAGGTTTTTATAGCTAACTAGCGGTCCGCCCCGGCTTCGCCCGTGGTACATAATATTTACGTTTTCTCTACATAAGAACCATCCTCGTACTTCAAGGAATATAATAAAAAAATAATTATCGAAATCGGTTCAGCCATTCTCGAGTTATGCGCTTACCAACACATTTTGCGATTCATTTTTATATATAAGACTAGCGGTCCGCCCCGGCTTCGCCCGTGGTACATATTTACGTTTTCTCTACATAAAAACCATCCTCGTACTTCAAGGAATACTAAAAGGAATTTTGCGCAAATATATCTTAAATGTCTATAATATAACAATATAAAAATATCAGCCTTGAATTTATCCGTATCCGATGAACGGAGTATAATAATTATACCTATAGATTTTATGCCAGTTCTATTACTGTTCCGTAAGTCATGTACAAACGTAATAACATACCATGAAAATTCACTTACTATAGCGTGCGTAGAATATATAACATGATGACTAAAGATCTTACCTGAAACAAAAATTACATATAAATATAATTTAATATTTTTATAAAGTATTACATTCTGTTAAATAGATATTATTTGTGTTTTAATGATGTCCTCTTATTTTTTTTAAATATAATAAGGATTTTTATCATATTTATTTTACCATGATTTCTAGTTCTCATTACGACAAAACATTACAAATAATAAATAGTAGTGAAAGTTGAGTCAGTAATAATTCTGAGATGTTTTACTTTCTGGAAATAAGGGTACTAAATTCAGTTGTAGCATAAGTTCAGTCATAACATAGTTTTTCGTGTCTATTTTCATATTTCCTATCTCACTAATTCCATGCAATTCTATAATATATATACCTATATTCGTGGAGTAACATCGCCCACATTTGGATGTACGGCTTCGAATAAAAACAAAGTACCTACAGTTAAAATAACTCTGTATTTACAAAGAGCTGTAGCAAGTTAAATAAACTATTATTTAAAGTGCTGATACTTTTTCTAACTTCCATTGTTTCTGTCGCAAAACTTTGACCGTTAAGAGAATATACGCGCTCATTTATTAGGAAATATGGAGTTCGAGGCTTGGCCACATTCAGTGGCAAGTTTATATTCCTATCGCGTGAGTGGGACGATCTCACCTGCATCTATACCTACCAAGTACCTTTCCAAAAAGCACCTTATTACGATTATAGAAGCTTCATTTTCACAAAACAAAACTTTGGGAAAAGGTAGTCCCGTCACCCGTTCTGCCCAAAGTAGATTTGATATATGTTGTTACGTAGGCACTATTTTTTATAAATAGGCAATCATAGCAATCGGAGGTGTATTAAAATAGCAGTTCGTGCAGAGTTTCCACGCGGGGAAAGTTATGAAATTTCGTTACAAAAAATAAATAATGTTATTTAAGAACTTGGCAAAAGACGGTTGTTTATGTAACAATTTATTGCTATACAAAGGTGTTGCTAAAGATAAGATAACAATGTATTCAAATCTGTATTGTTAGAATATTATCGCACCATTAAATCCATACAAAAGCTTATCTTCTTGGCACTGTTATTGTTCCACTGATTTAATAAGCCAATTAAGTAGGATAATGTAAAGCAATTCTCTTAATCATTAACGAGACGCAAGAACATTACCATGTTGTCATTAAAAATGTTGAAAATAAGGGCATGTGTGATTGAGCATTTTTGTATAGTTCTTACAGGGTTTATCATTTAGCTGTGCCCTGCGGTTTTACCCGTACTGTTCCGTTCCTATTGGTCTTAGCGTGATCATTCACATTCATTACAGCCTATACATATCCATATACATAACTCTTCAGATTTTTAATATTAGTATGCCAAATATTTAATCAGTATCGGCTCTATCTTCTGCTCTATTTACAGATTATAGAATGAATGATACATTAGTAGAATATTTCTTTAAAAAAAACTGGATATAGATTATTTATACGTTCGAATTATGTCAATAAAAGCGGAATATGACCACACAGTTAAAATGAAATGCCCCGAGCGCGGCAACTCTTTGAACTTGACCGGTCGAGGTCGATCACCTTGCCTAGTAGTCACATTACAGGTGTGGAAAGGTATTTCGAAACCAAATATGTTATTGCACTTTGAAACGTGCTGTTTTTCATAATTTAGTATATGATCTGTATTATCCTACTAATTTTATGCGAAAGTTTGTTAGGATGGATAGATGTTTCTCTTTCACGCAAAATATAAGTACTGAACCGATTTCAATGAAATTTGGTAGGTACCTGTAGCTGAAGACTCAGAAATTTTAGAAACTATGCTAGTTTTTTCTTTGAAAACGGGCAAAAGCCAGTAGTATTATAATTAAACCACGATAATGCTAAATACTGAAGTTAATTTACAAACCGGAGAACTTTATAATCAAAGGTTGTCCATAACAAGTTCATCAAAGCGGGATTGTCATTGAAAAGTTTGAGATAAGACACATTCCTTACAAAATTATCAGTAATGTTCGTTGGAGTTCAGAGATATTGCCCATTATTGTGGAATCGTAAAATATATTTAATGCTTTTGTTTATACATTAATAAATGCGGGCGTTGCTTGTCGACTGACTCATTGTATTTTCTCTTTATGGGGATGTGGAATTTTACTAGCATTTTTTTAAGCCAATCGAATTAGTAATCCCTTTGTCTAGTAACTTAGTTATTAAACATCGGCATTCAACATCTTATAATCGTTGATAATGTTACTATTGTCAATAATATAGAACAATACCTATACATATTTAAAACGGTCCTACGTAATAGTCTTATCCATTTTGTAATTCAGTATGTAAATAGTAGCGCAAAAACTGACATATTTAGCGCTTTTGCATTATAAAATAATATAATTAAAAAAAAATCAATTCTTGACATACCTAACATTTCCATATTTACCTAATAAAATAGGGGAGTAAATATTAATATAGATAATAATTTATATTCGTCCTATAAATTAAATGTGGAATTAAGTAGGTACGTATAAATATCTAGCAAACAACGCTAAAACAATTGTAATATTCATATTCTAAATCAGTAGACCGCACCAATGAAATCTGATTTATTCACGTTGTTTAAAATTAAAAACAATCATATTGAAATACTTTTGCTAGATCAACATAATATTATACCTACTTAAAATAGATACGTAGGTATACCCACAAATATTGGACGAACTTTAAAGCCTAAAACAAATTGCTGCAATGTCAAAAAATAAGAAGCCATAACAAAGTGAAAAGTTTGAGGATACCGCCGTGGAAAATGCCCCAAGTCCAAAACTAAATAAAACAATCATTCACGACGACCAAAACGGCGCTTAAAAAGAAAAATGGCGCGGCAAACAAGCGAGCAACGAGTTAGGCTGTTACAAAAATCTAACAAAGGAATGATTAACGATTTTCCACCCCCAAACTCATTCAAGCCGCGTCGATATTGAAACCTTTAGACGTAAAAATGAAAGTTTTCCTTTCCCTGTTTTGAACATACTGACATCGTGAATACGGAAGAATTTCCTACAATAACAAAGATAGAATACTTAACAAGGGCTGTTCATTTGTTATGTCTTGGTAGTAGTGGTGTTTGGTGTGTAATACATAAAACATCTATTGTTGTGAAACTTTCTGTGCTTTCTATAAGTTTCATTAATTCCTCTTTCAACTAACGGAACCCTAAAAAGATGATAGCTAAACTAATTTTAACTAATATTATTATTATGGAGGTAACTTTGTCTCTTACCACACGGCTAGACTAGCGTCATAATTTAATTAAGCAGAGGGCTTATAGTTTGGAGAACGACATTAATAAATGAACAAATGTTATCTACTTTGTACATAACGAACATTTGGTTGGAACTTGGAAGGTGTTAAACGTAAACATTTATTTTTAGAAAAAACGAATACTAACTAATTGATAAAAATGTATAGCTACTTTGAACTTTACCATAAATATTAATAAATCCACTAACTATTGGCGAAACAATTAACGTAATAAAAGTACGTTTATGGTGTATCTGTATACAAAAAAAGGAACATTAATTAAAAATAAATCGTCGATTCCATTAAAAATATGCTATCTCATCAGATGCGTAACAACATTAAATTAGCGTAATTTTGCAGTGTGTCAGCTAAATGTTTATTTGCTTGTGAACAAATAGCATTTTCCTTAATGGTATAAAAGAAAGAATCGTTAGTATTTCGTGTGGATATTTGTTTTTACTGCCGGTTCTTTTACGTTCAATCTTATCTTATTTTAAAAATATTAAAATACATGTTAAAATATACCGTAGTTTCTTGAAATCGTTTCATACTCGTTTCCTTATGAGTCATTGTCCCTCATATCGATAACAATATCAACATGATCGACTGCATATTAACGGTACATTTCAGTATGTACAATTCATTACACTCCTGTCGATTAATAAACAAATAGTTCACATTTCCTTGATGGAAATTAATGATGAACGCATAAAAGAATTTCTACGTCCCAACCATCGATCAATGTCCACAAATTTGCTTACCATACAAACAAAGCGCTTTCGTCAATCCTTTACAAAATTAAACGTGAGCTCAATAGAGTGTAAGCTAAGTGGCTCATCTGTCGGTCTCAGGACTTCTCAGGTTGCAATGTTTTTAAGGGTATTTCATAGAAATACTCATTATCCGATCCGAATCTGTTTATTCCGTAATGACAAAATTATGTAAAAAGGCAGTAAACGTTTTTATCTCAACCTGGCTTTAAAATGAATTCAGTGTTATCTTAATGAAATTCCCTTTCTCAAGTGCGGTCTTTAGTTTTTTTAGTGTTCGGAATTAGCTCTGCTATATTAAGTTTCGCAAAGAAATGGCGGCAGGTGCCACTTCAGCTGGCAAGCATATGTTCGATGGCATGTTAATTATTCTGCACAATTACAAATTACCTGAAGCCATTGTTCAAATATTGCTTTGTTTTCCAAAAACCATATAAAAAGCAATAAAACTTGTTCATGCACAAACACGTAAATCCAATCAAAACTTATTCAACTTTCCAGGAAAACGGGCGAAATGAACAAAGCTCTGTCTGTTCCACAAATCACTGAAGTAACGATTTAATTAGAAATAGCTTTAGTACACTAATTATTTCACATTAATTTTACACTTGTGTCCAACACATTCAACATACCTATAATTAATATACCGCACGATACTAATAAAAATGAACTAGTTTCATAAAATAGAACGTTGTAACATTTTTTCTACGGAACCAATAAATATTTAATTGCGATATTCAAGATAGAAATGACTTCAAACCCGGCTTTGCGATTTGATTCAATAAAATCTCTGAGCCAATTTAACTACGCTGTGAGTTCCTCAGAATGTCGGATTAGTAGGCAATAAAGTAGATTACAATCTTTTGATTTATTCGACATTTCAAGAAAATAGCTTATTGCTCGATTGAACAAGTTTCTGTATTTACTATTATACATATTACTTTTTTGTATTGATACTAAAATGTTGGATTGTTAGACTCAGACTAAATGACAGGTATTATATACATAATATAATAACTCATTATTGCACGCCTCATAAGCGAAGCGTTGAGGTGGGTACTACTGTCGCTTCGCGCAAAACATCTGATTTTTCAAACTTAAAATGTCTTTATGTATCATACATTGCACTTGTAAGATAATACATACACACACATATTAAGAAAAAACACTATTTTTAAAGTTCATGATATTTTTGATGTAATTTTTGTTATTTAAACTAGTTAAAAAACAGTTTAAAAAAGTTCTGTCTTGGACGTCCGTGTGTCTGTATGTGCGGATCCTTTTTCTTGTTAACACGATAGCGACCGAAATACTTTACTAATCGAGTCTTTTTTTTTCTCTTACGCTTGAGTATGCTCAGGAATAGAACCCTTTCATTTTTCAGGGTCTGATTCGATGTGGTTTAATTGTTATTAAATAAACAAAAATAATAATTAAAAATATTTATTAAAAAAAATTATGAGGCGTGCACTTTTGGATTTTCCAAATTTTTCATACTATCAGTACCACTTTTTAGAAATCTTAATATTACTGATATAATAACAATGGTATATAAAATCCACTTACAAGAATAAGGGTGAAAATGCGTGTTTCAACATCGAGATTACCAAAGACTACGTTTCAACAATCAAGATATTTTTTCTCACATCTTGTTTGCAAACATGAATGACAAACGAACTCATTATATGAAATTACCCATGAAAATAGAATGACTAATTTTACCAAAAAAACACAAAACTTATTCATATTTTTTGCTGCAATAAAATAGGTCATAAAGTAGAGCCAATTCGTTCCCTTAACAGTAGCTCTAGGATAGAAACAGCTCACGTTATTTATTTAAAACAAGGGTTTTCTTTTGTTGCCTCGCTCCTCCGGCCCCTTGTAAGCTTCTATGTCAAGTGGTATTAGTCATTTCTTTTCTTTAGGAAACAAAACTGGAAGAACTTATACCGCTACTACTATGTTCATTAAACTTTTGTAATACTGCGTTTAAAAGACAGCAAGAATAACATACATTACCAAAATGCAGTTCTTCGTAGTTACAAAACTATATCTTCAAGTACGAAGAATTGAATCTTAAATTTCATTTATTCTTTCACGGTGTAGTACACGAAACAGCTTTCAAATCCAACATAAGTATACATCTATCCAACAGTAATATTTCGTGTAATAACAAGAAAATCAACACTCCCCTACGTAGTGGGCTACCGAAATCACCCTAAAACGTCAAGTTTGAAACCATCGCGCCGCATATTACAGAAGTTTCATGCCTGGCTTACCTTATAAATAACAAAGCGTGCCCTTACAGCGATAAAACTGGTTAATCAGTTGGTTGCATGCACGCTGGCTAGTTTAATGACATAATTAAAAATCCCTAAGCTAAGGTAGGGAAGTTCAGGCTTTGGCGTATAGTGACTGGCCCCATTTGCTAATCTCCTAATCCGGCGAGTAGTTTTGGTACAAGAAACAAACTTGTAACTCTGTAGGGATGTGTGCGGGGTGAATAATGGCGTAATGTTTCAGATAAGATTATCTCATATTGTAATGTGTTGTGACCTCGGTGTTTAGGATTTGCGATTTAAATTTTAACAAATTTTTCGGTGATAAAAATATCGTAGACTAATATGAAAATCCCGATGCTGACTAAGTGTCAGTATCAGGCTTTTCATATTAGTCATGCTGAAGTTACTTATTAGATCTTCACATTGTTGTACAACTTCGTAGCGGTAGCATAAAAAGTTAGAAATGTACATCCTTACCTTGTGTTCTTTTAAACCATTATTGAATTTTTTTTAGAAATTAATGAAATTATCAAATAAGAAATTTATGAATTCATTCTTCTAAGATTTCAATAAGTTCTAAGTGAACGATTACTCGATATAAGAAGCCATATTTCTTCAATAATTAGTTCAAAATTTTAAAGTCATGACTTTATAGTATGACTATTGACTTTTAACGTAAAACTATTCAGTTCACGAGGTTTTTCCTGAACCAAACTTTTTATGGGCACATTAGTAATAACAATACTTAAAATCCCCGCTTGTTTAACGTCTTTGTACCACGTACTAATGTAAGCTTAGCCAGGTACTCGCCACGGATAGCGCAGAGTAATGAGTTTTGTTGTTTAACAGTTACCAGTGGATTATGGGACACTACAAACTATAGGACTCAATGTAAGCCCCACAAATAGTTTACTTATGAGCATTTCATCGATTTCGGATACAACATTGTGGCTATCGCATGGAACATTAAAATGAAATGGTCAGTTGCGATTTAGTATCATTGGTTTAGTTTGATTTTATACGAGCGTTTACTTAGTGAGAATTGACTGCTGTAATGTTATTGTGAATTGTGAATAAACCGTACTTTAAACGCGTAAATAAGTACATATATTCTTCTGCAATCGGGTAAATTTATTTAGTTTTATTTAAATTGGTCCATATCTATCATTTCTGTAATACGAGTGCAATTTTTTGCAATAAATTACCTGAGGTATTAAAATTTATGTATCCATATTGTAAAAGTTGATCAAGTTGCAAACGCCAGGTATCAAAACGAATGTTTTAAAACTAAAGGAAATAAAACCACCGCTTTGAGCAGAACAGTTCGAATAGCGATAACCAATTGTCCATGTAAAATGTAAACAAAAGGCATCGATAGTCATTGTACCACAACTCACAAGCAATACCAGTAAAATCATGTCCGCAAACAATTAAGCGAAGCTCGGACAAATTGCTCCAGCCCCTAGGTGGTCATACAGAGCGTGGAATGTTAATCGGTTCAGGTCAAGATGAGGTTAAGACGCTCCTGAACAAATAATAGCTAAGAGCTTTCCATAATGACCATACCAGAATGTTGATCCAGTAACGTGCTATTAACCTGTTGTTTGTAATTATACGCTTTGATAGATGTAATATCGATCAATTAAGAGCTATAGGGCGGCTTGGCTTTGTTTGATTACTTAATATGCATGATTATTGTTATGAGTAAACAAAGGCGTGTGACTTTACAAGTATGTTTTATATGATGTTTTAATCAGTATTATAAACATGTAAATAGGTAACGTTATTGCAAAGTATCAGAACTTCAGAAGAGAAAGGATCAAAATGTCCAAAATCTAAACGTTCCACTGTTCTAGATACATTATCCACCATTTTCGCAGTAATATTGAAACGGGGCGCAGTAAAAACAAAAATAACAAAATCAGCTCCTCTGTTAATTTAGCGGGAGTTGGCAAAAAACGGTAATGCTGTGCCTTTTTGTTGACCGCCCATAACAACGAAGGAATGCATTGTTCCCGTTATTCCCGTCCCAAGCTGTAAAAAAGACAATATTTTTCTCTCGCTCCTGTCCCAAATCCGACTCACTTTATGGAATGTGTCACTCGCAATAAGGAATTCATTATTACGTCACAGATAAGGCTTACGCAAATAAAGTATCGTTCTGAGAATATGTAATGGTAATCATTATCGGCGTTTACCAATACTAGATTGTACTAGGAAATTGTAGATTGTATCAAAATTTGTTATATTTCACCGAAGTTGAAATACATATTTTCCATAATTAACAACGCTATTTACCTAATTCCAATTAGAGGAAATATTGTAGAAAGTAAGCAACTGCAAGAATGCATACTTAATGGTACAAAAAGGGTAAGGTTAGCGTTAGATAGGTATACATATTACACATAAAGAAGTTACCCATATGAATATGACGAATGACGATATTAGCAAGCTAAAATCTCCATTTAATTGAATCAATACCACAGTCATACAATCCGTGTGCAACAACGGGGAATTTCACGAAATTACTATCACGATATTTGTAAGATAATAAGAACCATATAGTCACACCACGAATTTAATTTATTGTAAACAAATAGTCGTAGTTCAATTTGACGCTTCAAATCTATTTCGTAGCTAATGGAAACTTTGTAGGGATCCTTTCATTTTCGCTTTAATCAATTTCAAACTAGGGAAAGTTTCAATTCGAAATCCATTACGTATTTCACGATACAATTGTGCTGTACACTTTTATGTTTCGGCTAAAACGATACTCGAAAATAAAATTGAAGCTATCCAATAGTTTCAATGTTTGCTTTTGACGTCGCTTGCACCTTAACTATTAGTTTTAACAGCTAAAATAAAGTTTAGTTTTTGCAATGACAGTGAAAACTGAATTTTTTCAAACTGAACTCGGATCTGGAATACCGCATTGATATGTACGTGGCGGTAACGTTATTTTTCGAACTGGCCTATATACAAATGTGTATTGATTAATTGAAAATTTCTTAAATGCCTTAGCTGAAATTAAGAAAACTTAAATTACCTAGATTAAAATTGATCCCTTTAATCTCTAAAAATAAAACAGAGCGTATTGATAATAGACTGAAAGTGTTAAACTTTTGATTCACTTGCAGATTGAATTTTTAAACATAATGAAGCGAAGAACCAACATCCAATAATTGTCATATAATTTCATTAACGAGCATACAAATTCCCTTACAACAATCACACTTTAACACGGTCCCAAGTAATTACATAGTCACAAACAAATTGGAAAGTTGTAACGAGAAGATGAAAAGTGCGATTCACAAGTAGGTAAGTAATAAATTACATGAATAAGGTACAGAGGTTCGACTCCCGCTGCGAGATGCATCGCATATAGGCGCCTCGTTTGACGGATGTAAATAAAAAACAAAAAAAAGTGTCTAAACTGGCCTGCCCACACGGCCATTAAGTTGGAGGTTTATCGGCCCATTCATGCTCAGAGATAAATATCTTAAATCGGGTACGCGGGGTCAAGAATGTCTTAGAATAAATACGAAAAGCAATAGTTACGTTACTCGATAAAGAAAGGTCAATAATATGTTTATAATAAAAAAGTCACGATGAAAACAATCTACCGAATGACATAGATTTAAGGTCGAAACATAAATTTATACAAAGACAAAACGATATATTGGTAAGTGAAAAATGAAATAATTTTGAACATAATGTTGATTAGGATTTTTGTTCCATGCGGTGCAAAACCAAATTAATAATTGGCGGATTTGAATCATTAGCTTAACATCTCGACGTGCCCAAAAAGCAATTTACTAACAGTCAGCGACAGGAAGGTTATCATTATAATCATAAAGTTTGAAATTTGTAGACCGGTAATTGATCAAATGAATCACTTTTTGTTCGACAATCGGGTACGGGTTAATACGAAAATAATAGGCAGGGAGTCCCAATCATTAAGATCATAGGGGCAAGACAATAGTTTTTCACCGAATAAAGCACATTTTTGGTGAAGTTCCCGACTAATTTAATAGTCTTTTAAGTGTTTTGTTTAACGTAATACTAATTTGCTTTAGATTGGTAGATACTCGATGCATATCTATCTATATTATGAACAGTACATACCTACATAATGGAAATCAAATAGCTAGAGCTGTTAGAATCGTCGGATATTCGAAACTTGTACTAACGAGGAATGTGGAATACTAAATTGAAACAAAAATTCGGTAAGCCGGCAAATCTAATAGATGAACGTTTGCGGCGGCGCTATGGAATTGTAAAAAATAAATGTGTTATTTTTTGTGTATCAATCCAATTCAATGTGATAAGGCCGCAGTTTTTTAAACATTTTGTGTGTTTAGATCGAGTACCTATTGGTAATGATACAATCTCGTCATAATTGTTTATAATAATAAAATTTTGACAGTCTACTATGTGATCGTATTGTTTTCATATAAATATGAATCGTAGTCAAAACAAAATAAGCAATAGGTAAGCCGATTTTGTTGATTGCATAAACAGTAACGATTCAAATAAAAAATAACAAAGAAAACATACACAACGTAAGAGATAAATACTCTTCGTATTTATCTCCGTCATAAACCTTGCAAAAATTTTATTAAAATACTCAAAGGGATAAAAGATAATACAGATTTATATACCTTTATAGTTAGTGCTGTGTACAAAGTCATGAATTTGAGGTCAATTTATGTGACACCAAAAATATATTTTTATAAGCTATCAAACAATACCCAAGCCAAAAACTGCGAAACAAGAGATAAGAATAAACACTTCGCTTTATGGCAGAATAAATTTCTTGATTAACATAACACGAATGAATTTTTTGCCGAGTACCCACCCGGAGCAATTTAAAATGCAGCTCTGTTGGGTAGAAATGAAAACAAGAAAAAAGCAACCGTTAATTTCACATGATTGCTATGTTGGATTCTAGAAGCATTGTTTTTTAAGCATACACTTTATCTATTTCAATTGTTATCGAGACATGTTTTGCTAAATGGATAGCAAAAACAACAATGAAACAAAGGGTATTAAAAAGTTATCAACATTCGTTTATCTTCAATTAACGGTCCTCTTGGTACATTTAGGTAGAACGTGACCGAATTAATGAAACCCAGTAAAAGTTTTGAAGATGAATCCACAGTGATACTGAAAAACTAAAATCCTGCCCTACATTCTGAATTTCATATAGGATTGTATGCTGCAAGTGATTTGGAAGTGGCTCACATTCCATAGTTTAGATAAAAGCTTTGACTAACCTTATTTCTTCGGAAATCATGACGAGATATGTCACAACACATTGACAGAAATGTTGCAGTTCTTATATATAAACACCC
>CAJQZN010043217.1:0-27867 GCA_907164685.1 Colias eurytheme
TTATCGTGCAGGATAAGGAGTGAAGACTAACATGGATGCTTTTGGAAGACTTGTAATTTAGGAGCTGTATGCCTATACTCGTAGCGAAATGCATTTGCACGTGCTTTTTAATATTATTAAAAATAATAAAATTAATCTTCAAAAGACATAGATATAGAATGTTACAACCCTTTGAAAATGTGTGGTCTATAGATATTAGTTTCAGTGTGCGGTTTGGTCGCGATTTCTAAATATTGTGTGATTTCTAGCCTATATTCCAATAAAAATTGATCTCTTTTTGCGATAGGAAAAATGGAGAAACAAACGAACAAACTTCCGTATTAAATTATAATGCATTAAATGTCAATAGAGATAGCTTTGGTTGGCTTGTTGTCAGAAGTATTTGTGTATGGAAATCAAAACATAGCAAAGCTGGTTTAAAGACAAGGATAGTAAAGTAAATCATTTTAATTTTTACATTAATATCATAAATGTTAACATTCTAATATCTTTAAAATTTTAATGTCAAAACTTTTTAGAGACTTTTTAATATGATATAACTTTTAATCTCATAAATTATCACAATTATTATTAACGTTTGTTTAAGGACTAATCATCATAGCTTAGTTCCGTCCAGTGTGAACTATTAATATTGGTAACTTCTCTTTATAAGTTTTTTTAATTATTATCTAAAAGACTCATATTTTCATTTCGTTTCAAATATATAGAATCTTCATCAGTTTTTGTTCACGTTTCATTATTTTAAAATTGTTTGTATGACGATCAAAAATCAGAAAAAGTAGGTTAATTATAAAATATATATAATTATGTTCTTACCTGAATGTATAAAATGCATATTATGCGTTACACAATCATTATTTTAATATTGTTTAATGTAATATTTATGTACTGTCAAAGTGACATTTCACGCATATAAATTAAAATAAAATACAACAAAATTGTCAATCAAGAAACATTTAATTATTTTTATCCCTTGAATACATTTTTTTTCATTGTATCTCGAAGATAGTCTCAATATATGTATACTGAGAGGCGTTGTATGAGAATTTTTATGTTACGTCATTTGCACACAATACCTATGTATCTACAAATTAATAAATGCTTAAAAAAATTGAGTGTTTTATTTATTGAATTAAGTAAATACTTGCAGAAAATATGTCATGGGGTTTTGAGTGAAATGAATCCCTTCTTCATTTTTTACATAGCAATAATTTTCTCAAAAGGATGAACTTGAAATCTTTGTTCTCTTTCTATACTAATTACACGGACATATATCAAGATAGACTAAGCGAGTGTATGTACTTCCCGTGTCCAAACTACGATTATGAAACTTACTTGACGCTGGCCTACACTCAGTCCGCGCTTGCAGTTCGCCAAGGAAAGACGTGAAGCTGAATAAAGTAAAATGCCGAATTACGCCGTTATAAACTGTAGAAACTCCACAGCTGTGAGTGGCCGAGTTAGCAGAGATGTTTCCTTCCACCGGTAAGTAATTTTCTAATCAGAATATGCACTATTTATTTTAAAATCAAATAAAGAATATCTGTGGAAAACGATCGTGACAAACACGGATACCAAATCATACGAAATGATTCGGAATACATTGCGGCTTTTACTTGGCACGGTAAAGATCGCGTCGTATGATAACAAGCAATGAATAGCGTCTTCTCATTTTTCTGTTCTCATTTTTCTGTCCAATTTTGTGGTTAGTGATGTTCATTTGATGCAACAGTTCTCGATTCTATTCGATTTTATAATCGAACAGATAAATGATAATTTGAAGGAGCAATTTTTCAGAAAAAAAGGCATAGATTTTTTTTGTCATTTAATACGACTTGACCTAGAACTTTTAAGTATTTTAATACAAAGGTACTAAAAATAAATATTATGACATGGACGCCATTAGTTAAAGTGTCATCTTGGGAGTTTTTTAAGAAAACTCCTTATTGCTTAGACTATGTTTGTTTTTTCAGTTTTCCAAGTAACCCGAACATAAAAGGAAAATGGATCGATGCAACGGGACATAAAGATTGATTGATTGACAGTTTCAATACTTTCTTTCGATGGCCTCTCTAGTACGTAGTACATGGTAACTCAATGGGCATATGTAAGAAAAAGCTAAAACACATTAGTTTACTTGTTAGAATATTAAAAGGTTTATAACTTTATTTTATCATCCCTCTGTCTATGGTAATTATCATTTTTCTGTCTTGAATCGATTTAGTAATCGATTACGATTCATTTATTTGACTACCTCTTAGACATAGATCTAGTTTGATCTGATTTCTTTCGATTTACTTCGATGGGATAGGACGATACTAGAATCGCCGCGCGAGTGGCGGCCTAATCGATTTAGCGTAAAATGAAATTAACATCACTAAAAAGCGCTCGTGACGTCATAACGCGTCAAGGTCAGTACAAAAAATATGACACGCTTGGTTTTCATACAGATCGCGGTACTTGCGTTGTCTACTTATATATACATGTCTGTGACTAATTATAATTATTTTCAAGTATACAGAGACATATAATGTTATAATTTTTTTAGTTATCTACTTTCTAAGTCAATGCCTTCATTTAATTATCCCGCCAACGAACGTGAAACGATGTTTATATTATAATAAAATAAATTGTATATTACAACGAGAAAGTAAACATTCATATTGTATTATTATTGTATCCCAAGCTAAATAATAATGGCTTTTAGACAATATTTACATATCCGAATTTAATATCAAATACTGTGCGGGAATATTAAAAAGGGAGACAGTGGGGTGGCCATACCACAGAATATTTAATAGTAGCTAACGCTAACCATACTGCATTTACTTAAAATATAATTCATTTATTTTATGAGGAATTTAAATCACTATATTGATAAAAAATTATAAGTCTCATCACTTCACAAATAAGTTTGTTTATTCAACGAACCTCAACCTTCAAAAGAATAACTTTTATTGAACTCCAGTTAGAGTTTACTATTATGTATTCTGTGCTCCAGTATAAAATGTGAATGATATATGCAATAAATATAATTATTGATGTAAAACGAAATAGAAGAAAATTAAATTATTTGTACGTAAGAGTAATGCTACACAATCTTGCTGCGTTATAACCGTTCTTATATGCGATAAAAGTTTCTCAATTTATAGCATTACTAGGTATTTTTTTTTTTTTTTTCAAAATGTCTCTCAAACTCCGAAAGCATACGTACTAGCGACTCTGTAAAGAGTTCGCATTCGTTGGCAATAAAGAAGTGAAACGGCCACATCAGCATTTCAGTAAACAGAGTAACATCGAGCGATAAAAATCACAAAAAACACCGCCCCAAGCCGAGTTCACGGCAAATTGACACTCCATACGGGGTTTATTTGCTGACTTCCATTACGCGGGCTTATCTCCATGCCACAGACTAAAATATTTGTTTTTACAAAATATTGTATTGTTGATTGTGTTTGCTGAATGCTAATCTGCGATAACATGTATTATGTGATTTCAATTGCTTTTTCGCACAATTAGATTTTATACAATAGACTGCGGAAAAAGTTAAGTTTGGTTAGATATCCAATGATAGAATAATAGGTATTATAGTCCGGCTCTAGGACGCATAGATAGTCTACGATTACGATGTACATTTTTTACTTAAATAAAAACAACCTAACTAAATTTATTTAACATTTTATTATAATTATAAAATAAGTGCATCACAATTTTTTTATCCATGTTTTTTCTTTTTCTTCTCTTCTTTATGCCTCCATTTATTCACCAGGTTTTTGAATTCAATTTGCTCTTCCAAATGTTTCTTCTCGATTTTGCCCCATTGTGTTTTTTCGTCATACCATATGCGATATTTTTCATAATCCTGGAAAATAAAATAGGTACCTACTTATAAAATATGTGTGGTGATTGACTAACTACGTTGTATTACGGTGAACACTTGAACTACGCGCCTATCGGAGCAATTTATATGTTTATAAATGACATTTTTATATATTGTAGGGATGTATATACTAACAATTTTAGGTTCAGTTTCATTTTGGATAAAGTGTTCATAAATTTCATTAGCCTTTAGTCCGTACGCGGCAATTCTGTAATAAAATAAGAAGTAGATAAAATTTACATAATATTGTTTGATTTCGCTATTTACAAACTGCGATATCAGTTTACAAGCGATTACAAACCTTATAATTCGTTCAGGCGAAAGGAAATGTTCCAAATAGTTTTTCAAATAACCAACTGAATATCCTTGGAGCATATGCGCCAAACTTTGTGTATCCAAAGTTGTCGGTATGATGCGATTCCTAAAATATTTATGATATGAGTAAATTTAATTATTTTGCTTTTATGAATAAATATAAGTGTAAGTATAATTGGGCAAGAATAATTGAATAATATAGGTATTTACTTACTTTATCATCCATTGTTGCAATACCAAGTGTGTAGTTGTGTAGTTAGTCGGTGGTATCATGACTACATTTGAAAAATGTTTTAATATTAGTTTACTGTTTGTTAACCACGGGTCTATGCAGCTTCCTGAAAACATTTCGATTTGGAAACTGTTAACATACATTTAATTACTCTGGCATACAATACAGCATCAAAGCATCATCAATTTATCATCATAGTGGTTTTCTAATAAATACACCTGGCAAACGAAAAAATATGGCTGTATTAAAAAAAAAATATTTTTTTTTATTAGCAACACACGAATTGCAACTTCACGTAAAACATTTAACTTTTAAAAACCGAATTTTAAGCTTTTTTTTTTTTAATTTTTGTTTCTATCCCTGGCTGTGGCGGGTTACATAACAATTTGTCATAATTATGTCATAATAAAAATGGAATAGATATAAATAGACATACCAATTAGAGTAATTTTATCCAAGGCATGAATCTTTTTAATTAATCTTTTAATGATACACTTTTTCAACATGGCCGCATTCAAAGTGACATCATTAGACTGGGGCTGAAATAGAATAAAAGTAAAAGACGAATGAAACTTAAAATAGATTTGAAAAATTTGACACAAAAACGGATTTAAATGAGATTAAATAATCATATTATTTATTCATACTAAATTAATCACAATACTCTATTTACAGAGTTGTGCAGTTTGGATCAAAGATAAAAAGCTCATTTGATAGAGCTATAAAAATACTAGTTTTTCCGCGGGTTCCACACAGCTAGTAAACAATAATTAATTAAACTTGGTTGCTTTTTTATTGAATCATGTTCATGTATACCCTCACAACCACAAGCAGGTAGGTACTTACCAAAACATTCGAAAGTTTGTGAGGATGTGTATGTGTGTGTTTGTTACTCTTTCACGAAAATATTACTGAACCGATTACAATGAAATTTAGCACACATATGGAGGGTAACAAGTTACCAATCCAAGGATTAACACATAGGATAGGTTTTATCCCGGAAATCCCACGAGAACGGGAACTATGCGGGTTTTTCTTTGAAAACGCGGGCGAAGCCGCAGGCGGAAAGCTAGTATCTAATAATAGATACGTGAAAAACTCACCTTTCTGTAATATAGTCTGTGGACATGTCTGATGTATATTATCGATGGTTGTGTAGTTTTTGCACAACTTATTAAAGCAGCGATAATTTCCTTCACAGTCTCTACTGGCTCTTCATTCAATTCAAGAAGATTTAAGTCGTATAAAGTTGCATCTGTATAAAAGAACAGAGCATTACGAATGACGGTGCAAACTGCAGTTTAATTGTTATATTAAATAAAAAAAAATGTATGCGTGTACTAGAGTACACACGTAAGAAGTGAAACTTCTTCATGACCTTAAAAATGTCACGAGTATGGCGTAACGCAAAAATGTCACGCGTACGGCGTAACGCAAAAATGTTACACTAAATTTTTGTCCAACCCCGTTAAAGAAGTTTCACTTCAAAAACATAAATGTACAACGTATTAAATTGTTTAAATAAATTCTGCCTTTCGAATTTATTCAGTGTAAAATAATTAGTTATCTACAAATTTTCAAATAAGTTTTTAACTGTTTATTGATGCCATGACGTGAATTAAAGTTGTCTTTCCACTGTTCCTAGGTCCAACTAGAAGAATTCTTTTAAATCCATGCGTCACTTCTCGGCACTTCTCCCACCAAATGGATAACAATTCTCCTCCAAGAGGCTGGACAACTCTATAAATAATTAATATTATTAAGCAATTGCATAGCTTCTATCGCGGGCCTTGAGCGCGGGGACCGAATCCAGAAATTCCGTAACGAAAAAACCTCACGCTCCCCACTCCGACGGGCTCGTAGGTGTGGCTTGAAGGCATAGCATGCAATAGCTTATAGCTCACAGAGTAATTTTTTTATATATGAAATTATAGCTTTACCGCGGCAGTCCCCGAGTGCCACACGTCTTTTTTTAAATAATCATTATGTTTCGGTATTTTCTAGTTTGAAAACGCGCCACCAACGTATTTAACGTTAGATACAATCTCTATCATTTCAATACTCAATTTTATTATCCTCAAAATATAATAATTAATGATTTCAACGTACTAATTTTATTTATTAATTTAGATACTAACCTAAGATCACATTTTAAATCGTCCCCGGCAAATTTATATTCTGCTAAGAAATCTTCGAATCTGGTTTCTGGGTATTCCACCAGGATACCTTTGGAAACAAGATTCTGAAACAAAATGTTCTAAGCCTAATACCTTCAGAATATTCAAATTTAAAAATGCAATAAAAAAGTGTTTACCTACTATTAGTTTTTCCAAAATGATTTCCTCATTTACTGCTTTGACCTTGTGCTTTTTCTTAGACCGTTTTACTTTTTGTTTGATATTTTCTGGCATTTGTTCTTCATTCCTTGCATAATCGTCTTTTAAAGCTTGCTTTAATTTCTTGAGTTCCTCTCTAGCATAATTTTGTTACCATTAATAAAATTAGTAATTTACTTGTTTTACATTAAACAGCATTATTTTATATCCAATACCGCATATCTTCCTCTATGGTATTCAAAATTTCATGTTTAGCTTCAGCGTATAAATTATTAATATCAATATCTTTTATATATCCTTCTTTAATTTCTTTACAATTTCGTTCATCTAAATGTAACCATTTCTTTTTATATTCTTCAACAGCCTGATACAAATATAAAATGAAAGATATTATATATTATTTTTATTCCAAATATTGGCACTAAATAAATTAAGGTACCTTAACAAGTCGTTGTATTTTCTTAGATTTTGGGTAATGATATCCAGGATGCATCTTTGGATTTTTCATAATTTTCTTTAATAATTCAGCTTCTTTTTTCTTTTTTCTAATTTCTTCCCTTTTCAACATAAATTCTTCCCGCTTTGCTTCCATTTTCTCCCATTTTCGCTAAAAGTGTTCATAAAAAAATTAATCATCGAGCAAAAAGGTTTTGAGTTATTTAATAGCTTAAACATTACTTACCTCCTGAGTGAATCGTGTGCTTCATGTAAAAAATATAAACGGATATTTACCTCAGTTGCTGTTTTATTTTTATTGGCTTTTTTATTTTCCATATACGCTTTATATTCCTCTATCCACTCAGATGGGGATGATACTTCTTCTTTAAGAATAATGCTCAAACCTCCTTGGTTTTCTTTCGGTATATCTAAGAAAAACTTGGCTTCGACAAACCTAAAATAATTTATATTTTTATCTATTCATGATTTGTCTGATAGCTTAACTACTACTGATTCGTACCATTTTTTAAACCATTCTCGGATGTATTCACGAAAATCGTCAGCAATATCGTCCCTTTTTCTTTTTAAAAACTTATTTTTAATTTCTTCACATTCAACCAGCCACTGTGCATTCAATTCTTTATATTTTTGCGATCTGTCGAATATCATCTGAAACGTCAAACATTAATTAATTAATCGAAGTAATAAACGTAAATGTAGTAATTAATTAAACTATACAATACCCTTTGTTTGTCTATTTTAATTTCATTTTCATCTGATTTCTTACGAATTTTAATTCCTATTAATTCATCATACCGATCGTCTCTTATTCTTTTCCGTTTAATTTGAAAATATATTCTGGAACACAGAAAAAGTTTAACGTAAAAGTAATAAAGTAAAGAAATACTTAAGTAAAAGATTACCTTAAAACTTTTTGAATAATTATTGCAGCTTTTTCCCTTATCTGTAATCGTGCTGAGGGATTTAACGTTCCTTTCAACTCTTTTTCCCACAAATACCGTTTATGTTTTTGCCACGTTAATTTTTGAATTAATTGCCTGTAATAAATTGAAAACTATGTGTGTATTTTGTTGTAACTGTATTTCGAATGTAAGTTTACTGTCGAAATACTGAATGACTTATTAACTGTATATAAAGAAATAACATTATAATGCTTACCTTGACTTTTCATGAGCCTGTATAAGAGCGATTAAATGTTTTCTATGTAATGTTTCTTCTGAAATGATTTCCTCGACTTCGTAAATAGCTCCAATATTTATACCATGTTTTTTGTCACTTTCCTCTATTACGTCTGTTTCATTCCACCAATCGCCATTATTTTCATCAATTACCGTTTCATCAAACTCATTCAAATCTGAAATTTAAAGAATTATAATGATAAATTGTATATTGCATCGCTCTAACTTAATTACTGCAGATAATATGTATCATAATAATATTTATTAGTTAAATATCAACCTTCTTCTTTTATTTCGCATGCTTTCTGAAAGGCCTCATTTATTATAAGCTGTATATTTTCTGGGCGCTCGTATTTTTCTTCTATATCATGTAATTCAGCATCGTAAGGTGTGAGTTTGTGTTGTATTAAACCTCCACCTATAAATTGGTTATAATTTCCTTCATGTTTTCGTAGTTGTTCTTTCAACTCGAGGATTCTGTAAATTATTTTTCGTATGTTTTATGATACTACCTGTCTTTTATTGGACAAATATAACTAAAAAATATAATAAAATAACTAGACAGATTATGTTCAAATTCAATTATAATGTTAATTTTAACTGACATCCTTTTTATCTAAGTTCATTTCGTGCTGGTTGAAGGCCTCTTTCAAAAACTTAACATTAAATTTAAAGTCACTGAACATACCGTCCTACAATAGCCTTAACAATAGCGTGAATATCTTCAGATTTCTGCACTTGTAAGTTCTGCTGTGAGCACTCAAGAGCGTCGTTGTAACAAGCTATGTAACAGCCGAGCATGCCGGATAGTTTGAGAGCCGCGTCGCACCAACTTTTGTCGTGTGATTTAGTTTCCTGGAATATAAAATATATATTTAGCGTTAGCATAATATTTTGAAGTTACATGAATTTTTATAGCAAATTTTACTGAACATATTAGTTAGGTCTAGGTAACTATCATGTGAGAATGTGGAAAAGGCAGCAATTTCAATTTTCGTAATTGGCATTGTAAAGACTTTTAGAATATGCATAGAAGGCTCTACCTATCTAGTCTATATTCTCTAAATAGTTTTCAAGAACAAAGGCACGTAATATTATTTTGTGTGCAAAAATATGAAATATGAAAAGCATATTTTCCGTGACTTTCTTACCTGATACTCAATATCTAAATACAATATTCGTTCCAGTTTGTGAAGCGTTTTTTGCCATTGTTTGAAATAGTATTCACTAGACATTTTGGATATCACTTGATGTAGCAAAGAAATCGTGAATTTTAGTACTGTGATATTTGTATATTCTAGAGGGTCATGAAATAAATTATAAATCATTTTTTTTCATTCCATTAACCAAATACCTATTTTTATGTAGGTAGGTATTATATTAGATATTTGATCGTCCGGTGCAATCGAAGTTTTACTTTATTGAAATTGTTAATCCTTTTCAGATCTACAAGAACAACAATCATTAACTTTATAAACCTATCTTATGAACATCTTAGAGAAAATTGTTTCACCGAAGCGATCCTGCGTATTTCATATCAGAAATATCCATAGAAATCTAAATAACAAGACACTAGAAGTCGTAAGCGCGCGTGACCTTGTCGCCACTCAGGTGACTTTCACAACACCAGCGTGTTCGTCACTGTTCAGTTGCTCTGGAGACGTATGTGTATAAACATGGTGTGTTTCAGCATATCCCATTGCGGAAATTCTTCCACAAGTTGTAATTATACTAATAAAGGAATAATATTTCAGCGGTAAATATTTCTTTTTTAGAAATAATGCCGTTTTTCCTTAAAATTATAGAATATTTACAAGTATTACGAGTGTCACCATAGTAATCGAAATAACAATGAATGACACAGTCTACCATTCTTATTATCACGTTTAACACAAATTTCAACCTTATTTCTATGAGTTTATGTTCAAAGTTATATCTTTTGAAAATTGACAACTTCTGTTGTAGAAAAGCCGAATTTTTTCGTATTGGAACAAAAAGAAACAAAACGTCTCATAAACTTAGGGATGTTATTCTAAAATAAACCGTAAATTCGGGCGTTAGGATACATATTAAAAAGCTTAATTTAATATTTAAGTTAGTTTTCACTAAAATCAAGCTGTCCAATAAAAGGCATAGTTTACTTGTGTGTACTGTTTAGCTATCGGTTTAAATGTGTTGATTTTGGCGACAGCGGTTTTCATATGAATTATGACATTATAGCACTTCTATGTGTCTTGTTATTTAGATTTCTATGGAAATATCTCTCCAATACAACGTTCAGGAATACCATTCCATAGGTCAATAACCCTAACAAGAAAATATTGGCGTAACCCTAATATCTCTACGAGGTGTTTAACAGCGCCGTTTAGTGGAAGCAAAGGGCAAACGATCACCATTACGTGTTATCATCTCCAACGGAAACCCCTACATCATACCCGATGAGGGAAATAAGCGATCGCACTTGACGGCTACGTCCTTTGATGTTTTTCCACGAATTTGACAACCCTATCTTGTGAATATTGCTATATTATTTTCCACTTTACGCGTTGGATGTAAGATTCATTATCCCATGACGTATATTGGTGTTTCTGACATTTTATAAACATCAATGTTGTGTATACGTATGTAGAGCGTTGCCAAGATGAAATATACTTTGTCACTTTAGTTTTAAGGTCTAAATTAATTTGATATTTGCTAGAAATGGTACACATAACAGCAGCCGATATTTTAAAAATAAAATATTTTTTCAAATGTTCGCAGAAGTAATAAAAGTGTGTATAAACATTTGGCCTTTGTAGCGAAACATTAATAGATTAAACGTTTTAAATTAACCTATTTTTTTCTTTTTTAACACTTCAACGACATAATTATATGAAATATAAAAAGCGAATTAAGGTTAATATAACAATTATAACTTCGAGGAATAGTATTACAATCCGTATTTACTTATCTGTATTTATACACACACAGTTTGTATAGATGAAAATTGCGTAGACGCAAGACGTTAGCTGCTGCTCTATCGTCTCTATCGTTAGAACTACTGAACAAAACTGTGTATGATGACATATTAAGATAAATTAATTTAACTTTTTGAATAATATTAGTTAATATATAATCCTTTAGGTCATATCAAGTAAAATTTTGTTATAAAAATACCAGACAACCGAAAAAGTTTTCTTTGCTAAGGTTTATGTAATATGTTTACGTATGTACCTAAGGTCAAAGGTAATTTGCATTCGTTTTTTATTTCTAATATAGTCTGTTCAGAGATGTCGCAGTCCAATAATATTCTAAAATTTTATGCATGTTTCAACAGCAGCAACAACCTTGTAAGCTTTAAAAAAATATAATTAACATTGAAGTTGAACACAAACTTATTTCTGTAGCCTGAATGGTGAAGGTTGTTAATTTGAAAATGTTCAAAATACATATATAATTTTATAAACCTTTTACAATATTCTGAACGTGTTTTATCGTCAGGCAGCGCGGCTTCCGGTTGCGCGCAATGGCGGCCATCTTGTCACCGGAAGTAGTAAAGCCTTCCGTTGCACCTTCCCCCGAAAGCGTCGTTCTTAAACGTTAACTTATGAAATACTTATTGCTTGTATTTTGTGTATAGAAATGTGATCATAATTTACAAAATTTTTGATAAATACATAATTATGTTTTACTCCTACTATGACTATAATATAAAGATAGAGCTTACGGGTTATTTACTGTCACAAAAAACATATAAAAGGTCTATAATGAAAATGTAAAAAAAAATTCTATACATAATATCGAACACGAGGCAGTTCATATTTGCCAAAAAGTTATATTTGAGTATCCAAGTTATGTAGGCGCGCAGAAATTGTAAATTATTAAAAAATACGTGAACCCTCAAAGGAATAGGTAATCGACACGCTAATGGAATCCATCAAACGCCCTCATAAGAGATCTCATAAAAATTCGATACATCCTCTGGGAAGGAAAATAAACTATTTTGCATGCAATATTGTGATGTTGGCGCGAGGGCTCGGATGAGTTTTCCTTGTGTAAAACATTTTATGCGTATTTTTTTAGCTTTGAAGTGGGTACGGGACTTGGGAGTGTAGAGTTTTAATGAATATATTAGCTTAGCGCCATCTAGCGACCCATATTACAAATATGTCAATTTTTTTTAATTAAATATGTATTATTCTGAATAATTTATTCATAAAAAAACGTATTAAAACTGCAAGATATACATTTTTTTTCTAATGCAATAATATGTAGCTATCTGTCAAAAAATAACATATGGAATCTTCATTATGAAAACATCCCTTGATAATTTAATTTGTTATTTAATTTTAATTATTCCTCACTTAATTATAAGATCCACTTTGTAAGAAGCAAGTTCTGCAGATACACAGTTACCTACATACATAAGATGTTACACAATATTCCACATTAAACACAAATAAACGGAAACTATAAGCTTCTATAAGCACATACCAAGTGCACAAAATGCAATTATGCAAAATAAATCGCAACAGTCAATTAAAACACTGCTAAACTTCCCCAATTACATGCATATTCTCCACGAATTAGCAGCGAAATCCCCGAATTTCCATTGTTTACCCCGCTTACAAGCCACGGGTTAATCTCTTCAACCTTGCAGCCATATTTCAGGAGAGAGGACATTTTTACGAGCTCTTAATCAAGAAATATACGATCGCAGCGGACGATTAAGAGGCGAAATTTACAGGCAAGCTAATGCAGTTGGGGATGATGGGTGGCCTTTGTCTGTTCAATCCTTGAGGAGCGGAGTAATTGACGTCGTCGAGTTTTGCTTTTGAGGCGTCTAATTGATGTACCTAATAGATTTGTAATAGGGTTGTTTGTGAATGGAATATATTTATTTGCTTAATTAGTTTTTTTGTGACTCAATTTGCGAAAAGTAGGTAGGTAGCTAGGTAGTGACCCTTTTATCATTTATTCGTGTCTTTACAAGTAGGTACATAAATATTATGTGTAATATATCCTTTAATTGTATTATTGTAATTTATTTGTACATCAAATATCTACACTAATATTATAAAAAGGAAAACTTTGATTTTTTGATTGTAATGAATAGGCTTATAAACTACTGGACCGATTTTACGTTTTATTGCGAAATTATATGTACCACGGGCGAAGCCGGGGCGGACCGCTAGTATCGTAAAAAAGCTCCAGAATCACTCATATTGCGCAAGCTACTCGGCGTACAGAACTACGACAAAGTTTACATTGAAATATGTAACACAAAGTTGTATATACGATCTGAGACTTGCTTATCTTTGTTGGCGAAACACTGCCTCTACATTTTATTGAGAATGTTATTTCTTTAGATTTACTTTATGTAACACAGGCTCCTTTTCTTCAGTTAATAATAAGTTTAGTTACTAACATCATAGTAGCAGATGATGCTGACGACCATAATATTGAACCTTATTAATAACTTTATTTAAAATACCTACATATTTTTTAAAATAATTATTATAAGTTCTTTAACCTTTACGAGTGATGAGTTTAGTCAATAGGTAAATAAATTACTATCCAAAGTTTTTACAACTAACAATTGTAAAACATATTTAACTATAATTTAGTTTCCAGTAAGTTTTTAGACTGTATTCAGAAATTCCTTCGTAACTATAACTACGTGTTAGAACAATGCGAGTTTCGCAAAGTGAGATTATAGTGAGATAGCGAGCGATAACTCAAAACACTAGTGAATTATATCTAGACGTACTATCAACGAAATGTGGCATTCGGACGTGGTAAGTGCTGCAATTTATATACGGACCAGTCGCGGGCGCAAGTTGTGGACGCGTTCGAGTCGTGAAAACACAGTAGGATATATTGTTACTGCATAGTACATATTTGAAAATCTATAGGAGTAAACTAATTAATTAATTTGTGTATGTCAAGAAGGAAGATGTGCGGAATCTTGTACATATATAGTCTTAAGTCTTAACTCTAAAAATATGAAAGAAGCCGAAGCGAGCTTTAAGCTTTATTCATGTTAATGAAAATATAATGCTAATTCAAATTTTATATTATTATCTCTATTCTTTGTTACAATACACAAGTCGTATCGATTAAATCTTGCAGCTTCTACTTATTCTTAAAACCAATTTACACTTATCTAGAGCCTAGAGTTCCTACAGGCTACAAACAACAATAGGTACAACAGCAAAAACTTAAACACTTAGTAGTTTTTCGTATCCGTATCTAATTTCTAAAAAATGAAGAGAAATTGCGCATATATACTTAAAAGCTAAAAATAAAGTTCCAAAGCTCTTTTGAACACAATTTCCGTCGCCGTAACACGAAACTTGCACCACATTATTAGTAACGATATTTCACTTTGAGCGGACATTTTTATAGGTATTTAGCGAAAATGTCGCCTCCGCGGGCCAATTTGAAAGTTGTTTGCGTGCCCAATTTACGAGGAAAGTTAATTTGAAATGGCGTGTCTTCGGCTTGTTTATTACTATTATATTGTCTCTAATAATACTTTATTGTCGCGAATGTAATTACTTTGTAAGCATAGTGCGATGGGAGAGAGATAGCAACTTTGGTGCTTTAGCGATCGTTAAATATAATGTTAAGTAGAAGGCTATAGAGAAGATGTTAGTCAGATTGTTGAAATTTATAGCTCTGAAGCGGTTAATTCGGAGATAGTATTTAACATGAAAAGTAATCGGAAATGAGTCAATCTTGCAAAGTTTTATAGTGCGATTTAACAATTGTTTTAAATTGTCTACTCTTCTGGTTTTTAACAATGTTGTGAAAAGAATACGATTAATCTTACAAAAACTGTGAATGTCGAAAATCTTAAACAATTTCTTACCTTTTTACTTAAGGCAATAATTTCAAGACGTTAAGGTAATTCTGAATATAAAGCTTCTAATGCTTTCTGTCTTGAAATTCGTTACCAATAGGACATAATAATAAGTAGTGCCCACTCCGGAGTAGAATAAAATATTTTTCATTTCATTACATTTCATATTTGATATTCAGTCCCCATACATGACCAAACCAAAGTCAAGTACAGCAATCGCAACACCACCGCAATGTGTCTTACGTTTCCGTCCGCTTCAAGAGCCGCGAAATAAAAAGTGAGCACATAAATATCGCCGGCACATTGTCCCGGATCCACATATTTCAGTCACAACACCTGACTTCTGCGAAACTGATTTATGGCCACATTCGTGTGACGCTATTAGTGTTGCGACATACGTGTTTCATTTGTTTCTGCTTTCTGTGCTTTTGTAGGTACCTAGTTAGTGTGGATTGGTGAACAGAGCGTTAGGAAAGTTTTAAAGATCATTCTCATATCTCGTTTGATACGTCTAATCCAAAAGTTTGTATGAATTACATATTAAAATTACCAACTATTAAATTAATTTATTTTTGTAAACACTTCAGAAATAATGTTACAGATTACTGTATTAATACCTAGTGATTCAAAAGCTCACAAATAAAATATGTAATACCTACATAAAATAATGTTTGTTATTTTGTTAAGAATCTCTGAAAATATTTTTCTCACTGTTATATATCTTTTTTAAATTCAAACCACTGTAAACAAAAACAATACGTCCTCCCTGAATAATTCCATACAATTTCAGTACAAGATGAACTGAAGAGATAAATCCGAAGTCATCGGTAGATGGCGTCACTTTCTACACATAAAATATGTGGGGCCCGGGTCAAATCCCAGGGGAGTGCACATTTTACAGCACCTATAAATCTACGAGATAGCGGTACGTACTGCCATTCGTCAAATGAATGTTTTATTTTGCGAGATTTTTGGTGCGAAGGTTGGATAATAGGAAGGCGGTTGCATATCTTATTAACTAAGTTTGAAAAAAGTCAGATGTATAGATTAAAGATTTTACCTACTACTATTTGACCCTTTATTACTACTTACCTATATAAACACAGAAGTTTCCATGATAGTAATTTGAAATTTCCTACCGCCTTGAATGAAAATCATCCAAAAATTCGTTCTATGTTTGGGGTTATGACATACATATTAATTGTAGAGAAAGGAAATCTCTATTGTTGCAACCGAACTCAAAAAACTTTACATTTTATGAACAAAGCACTTCTGTAATATTAACAGAACTGATAAATTCTAGGCTTCGTTCTAAAAATGCAAAGGCCTTTTTAGCTTTCATATTTACTCTACACCATAGTCCATACAGTAACTATTTACTAATCTGTGACGTAGCGGTTAACTTATTTGGCGCCAAATTCACAGCAAGAACAGTTTAACAGATTAGGAAGGGTCCACGGCGTCAAGAGGGAAATGAATTTGTCAGACCCTGACTGCTGGCAGCCACCGAGCCATATATCAGCGCAGGTTGATTCACGAATTTTGTAGACAGTTTTATTGCGTTGCGATTTTTATAACTTATTATGTTGGGTTGAGGATATGAATCAAATTTATTCGATTCATCAAAGTTTTCATTGTAATTACGTTTACATATTAGTTATTACGCTTTTCAGAGACCGGATGAAGTATAGTCAGATTCTTCAACTAATTTCCTATCAAGCTAATAAAACGGACGTAATTTTGTGTGTTATTTTGGTATTTAATGCATTATGATTATTGCCAATCATGCTGAAAAACTGATATTGCGTAAAAGTCAAGCAAAACATTGAGCAAAATTTCTATTCTTTATAAATTTATATTTATAAAGCATTTGAATGCCATTAAACCAAAAATATCAAATTGATTAAAACATTTTGCAAAATTTACTCCCTAAATTTCCCACACGTGAATCCGTTTATAAAGCTGTAACACACTTACAATGAAGCACATTAAAATAATAATCCGGGGATAATGTAAAAGTCGGAGGATTTACGCCTTGAAGGTGGATGGTTTCATCAGGCTATAAAGCATTCGGCGAGGTTACTTTTCACCCTGAAATATGGGGTGAGGTCGAGAACTGTGCGGCCATACATCACTCTGAGCTGGGATTACTGTAACATTGACTTGCCTTGTTAATTCGCAACTTTTGCTATGTCATGCTACCGTTTTTGTGGTAAGAAAATAAACTTCGATGTACGCGTAATAAGAATTGGCATTATCGTATATAATGTAATATTATTGATACATTACATATTGTTTATCCAACTTGGATAAGATGATGTTTCCTTATGATTGATGAAAACAGTAAAATGGAGAAAATATTTAGATGCTATTTAATTAAAAATAAACAAGTAGTTTGGGAATTTAAAGCAATGTGATTTAGCCTTTCAAACGATGAGCTAAGCATAGGAGAGGCGTTCTGCTTACCCCATTTAAATTTGCTTCTACTAAATTGTCTGCCTATTTGGAAATAACCAGCACTTACGTGCAAGCCTCTGGCTGTCAAAGCTCGCTCGACTACCGCACGTGACTATTTCAGAAATACCCAGCCGACTCACACGTAATTACTACAAAGAACACAAATATACCGTTTCATATAAATATTCGAGCCACACATTTCAATACCAAATATGCGATGATTTCAACGCTATAAGAACGATGGGATTTTATCAGCTTGAGTTATGGGGTTAGGTCGGGCGGGAGCGGGCAAATGTCCCTTAAATCACTTGTTACAAGGATCGGTGAAACATTGACTTAGTAGGATCCCGCAATTTTTCCTATGGGAGATATAAAACGTTTAAAAAAATTGGTCCTCGTGTTGTGTGATTACATGAACAGTCTTGAGGGTTAGGTGAATGTAAGACGAGATACTGAGGAATGTAACACTTATTACAACATTCATATAATAATTTAGGTTAATTTATTAATTAATTATTAATTAATCAACTTTTAATTTAATTAAAATAACAAGATATAAACTATCGTAGCGTTTATGAAATTGAAATTATTTTTCAAAAATTTTAATAAATTTCGTAAACACGCAAAATGAACCCAGCGATTATTGATCCATTTTATTTAACAAAAACAGCCATTAATTTAGTCTTACAATGTTCATGTTTATAAACCATAGTCCTATACAAAAAATATATACCTACTACAGGCTCTAAATACCTGAAAACCCTACTTATATAGACATAGGCACTGCTATAATCAATATCGATCAAAGTCACAAACAAAAGCTAGTATCTTAACAACAATCCCTTGTTGCTTGCTTCAATAAAGATAATATCGACATCATTTAAACAGACACAAAATACAGTCAAGTGCAGTTAGCGTTGCTGAATATTCATAAAGATAAAACAAATTTATGAGCCCGTAAACCACCAGTGTAGTCTGATAAAGAAAGTTGTTTCGTACTTTTCTCCTTTTTCCGTTTATTTTATGGATATAGGTCACTGGAGAACTGCGGATTCATTTTAATGATTTATTTTTACATTTTAACTATGCATTTATTCGAATGAAAGTTTGGCTTTTGTTCATAATGCGGATGATGTTAGATTACATAGTAATGGTTTTATTTCAGTTTATAAGACAATCGTTCTAGTTTTTGACACTAAAATTATAATGATCCTGTTTATTGTTTGAAATAATTCTAATATGTACATTCATATTTGTGAACTTTTAGCTATAAACTTTCATAAAACGACAAATAAAATTATATTTTGTATGCTTCTCCTAAAGTATACGAGCAATAGTGTGTTATTAAAGTAAACATATTCTGCTTTTATAAAATTTTGATATTAAATTTACCTTTCTATAAAGGTTTTCATAAAAGTTTCAAGCACAATTTATTTTTAATGAAAATTTTAACGCCTCTCAAAATAAAATAGCAAAAACGTTTGACGTAGCTTTGCCGGTTAAAAAGAGTGACACTTCCCATTTCAATATTGTAAATATTCGTAGCCGGGCGTCTTTGTAAATATTTAATAATTACAGCCGCGTTGTTTGAAAGGTACTTTAATGATTTCCCACGCCGGCATTATGCTGTCAACCAATAATTACATTTCCACGAACATTCCACATAAATAGTCGATGCGCTGACGTGGCTCTCGCAAAACGAGCCACGGCACTAGTCACTACGACAGTTAATATAGTTATTGCAAGGGAACTTAATATTCATTTGTAATGACTAAATTATACGGCAGTTTATGACGAGGTCGGTAGTGCCTTGGTCTGTCATTACGTTTATTGATTGCTTATTGAAAAGAGCCTGTATTTCTTGTATAAAGTAATTTTGTTTTTATTACGAGAAACGAAATGTCAAGTAAAATGTATTAAGTTGCTTTAATTGATATTAATGAGGCACTTTCGTATTCAGAACCTTGATCATGTGTATGTGTAAACAAACATGACAAACACGATCTTGATATAAGTTCAGTTTTATTACATTAACACGTATAAGAATGCAAAAATATATAATTTACTCGTCACATTTATAGTGTCAGAGTATAAAAGGCTAAAAATATTACTAGTGTTATTTTTTCAAAAACGTACTTACTTAGTAAGTACCTGAAAGTTTTAAATTCTGAAAACAAATATCTTGAAAGATGCTTATGATTTATGATGCATGCTATTGATGTATGCTTTTATTCAGGGATTTGAAATTTATGAATTTTATAGAAAAGAGTACCTAACTAGTACTATTTAGAAATCTGTGGAAAAGCATAGAAAGCTTCCTAGGTACCAACAGTGAAATTTAGCAACAAATATATACGCCTATTTGTTTTTTGTCTGTAAGCCGAGCTTGTTATTCCATTGTCACTTTGACAGCGAGCTGTCACCGGACACAGAATGGGCGGGAAAATGTCGAATTGAGTTTTGTGTTCGTACATAATAGGCTTATGTTACGCTTTATGCATAAAATAAGTGTAGGCAAGACCGTCAACAGGGATCCTATTATTTGTAGATGTTATTGGATCGACACGACATTTCTGCATAAACATCAGTATTTACCGTTACTGAGGGGACGCAAATACATCGTTTCTCCCATTCATATCTTTGAATTTCATTACCTAGGACCTACACGTTTACTTGTAGCGCTATAATGCGGGGCGTTAACTAATTTCACTTTTTATTATTAACGGCTAAGTAAAATTTAAAGTACCTACCTATGCAATGCAACCGTTCACCGAATAGGTACTTAATAACTGAAAATTTTTATTTTATTTTATTATGTATTTCTTTACAAACATCAACAACAAAGACTCAAACAGGCAATATCAAAATTTAATACGACTCCATAAAAGACGGATTAACCGGGATATTTTCGCACTCTATTGTTGAGCGTCCACAAATTCGCATTGTTGTTCGAGTGCTAATTACGCGCGTGAATAGACGTCTTTTGACGGCTCCCGACGGATTTGTCATTACAACTGTCAAAAACATTACCCCTCAACGCGAATTTAACAAAAACAATCCCTATTACCGAACATCTAAGATCTATTTTCCAAATAACGAAAATTTTAATGTAGATTATAAAGAAAACAGGCTGGTTAATAGATTCTAATCTTGATTTTAATCATAGTTCCACAATCTTGGCTTATTTTCAACTAGGCATTGAGGGAAACGAAACAGTTTGCATGTTGCTTTGCTGATAAGTAAATTATGAAATTACATGCTTCACGTTGATTTATTTGACTCGCTGAAATAAATATTAGAGTTATTTATGCGTGCGTTAATATTGCAAATAAATTATTTTTATAATATACAAGCCATTTGCTATTGTAATTTTTATTCTTGATTGGTACTGATGTAATTCGTGTAATTTGGCCTAACTTGATGATTAAAATCATGGATAAGAGTTTTAATTAACTTTGATGAAAATTAAATATAATAAGTCTGAACTTGCGAAAGCTTTAGAGATCAAACCAAAAGAAATCCTAAGTAGAAGAAGTACAAATTATAAAAAACTACGACATTGAAAATGTATCAAATCTAATCTTACATTCTGCATCATTCAATTTCATGGTGGATAATCTATAATAAAATCGCGTATTTATAACAAAAGCAATAAACTCTGAACCATACGCTCCAGTCTATTATTTGGCGTTGCAACCCGAAACTATTGTCAAATTGCATCAGATTTAGTGACAATAAAGCTTATTTGTGCACGCCCTTGGGCGTCAAGTGACCGAATCACAACTTAACACTATTTTATTACAATAGTTATTTGTAAAGAAGCCAGGGCTGGATTTTTGTAAGGGTTGTCTAGGTAGGTACTTATCGCATTTTGGGGCTTAAAGCTGGGGGCAAATCATTTAATATTTTATTTAAACTTTCATGAGGTAGGGCTTAATTTTTGTATCTATTCTGTTTCGTTTTCTTCGTTAAATTTGTATGACATGTTCTAATGTATGTACTACGACAATTCCGGCTTAAATAAATGATATGCATTTTTTTTTATTTGTAGTTAGATATTTAATAAATAATAGTTCATTTGAAAAGCAGTAATCATTTTAATTCCTTTGATATTTGATTTATATAGGATCAATGTTTGAATCCGGCCCTGGTTATTGTAATACTCGAAATTCTGTCAACTGTCGCATCGTAACGAATCGAGTGACATAATACTATTGAAAAGTAGAGTGCTTTGAAAATAGGGGCTCGGTTTGAGCTCTATACAATTTTATTGACATGTCGTAAATAGACTATTTGTACTGTAAGATGGTTGTTACGTATCAGATGTGAGAAGACTTTGTAGTATTAATTCAGAGTCCTAACATTTTGATCGTTACCTATTATTTTTAATTTATAGACTGAACTCTTGGCTAGTTATTTTCACGTTGCTTTTCCTATGTAAAAGCTTAAAATTTACACTTTACAATTTTTGAGTGTGCATTTTAATTAGGTTTCAATTAATTACGCAAAGTACATGAAAACAGCTCACAGCGCAGAAAATTTTACTAATTAACGTTACACGCATTACATGAGCGAAATATAATAATACCAAAAACATAACAATGCTGTTTGAATGATGGACGTAATCGTGAAGCACAAATAATAAAACTATTGAATACAAAAGGCATATCAAATATCGTAACAGAAGCATGGTAGTTACAGACCGCAATCTGACGCCCCCAAACATCCGTCTACCATTACGGCCCACTTTCAAAGGACCTTGGCTATTGTACTTCTTATTTTTGCTCGTAGAGGAAATGAATTTGTAGTGTAATTAGGCTGGAGAATAAAAATTGCTTGCTTTATATGACTGACGAGTGAAAAGGATGGGATTTGTACACACATAAGAGTACTGCATACTCTTCAATTTTCAGAAACCATGATGCGCAGTCTTCTATGCGTAAAACATAACATAAGAGCTCTTGTAACCTTCTTTTCACATTTATTATACTTCTCTTTGTCATTTTTTGGTAACATATGAATAACCAATCAGATAATAGTTTCAAATAGCCTTCACACAAAACATTAAGAACGCTCGTATCCCACCTATTTCTCAACCTTACAATTTTATGAAAAACGTCAATAATTACAGATCAATTTGGTTTTAACGAGAATCGAGTTATAGTAATTGCGATTCTAACTACAAATTACGGTTAAAACTGATGATTTGGCTTCACCGTGTGTTATTTGGGCCCAGTTTAATTATACTTAATGCCAGCGTTTACAAATAATCATACGTCGTTGTAATTTGGGAGGCTTAGATTATAGGGACGGCGGCTTGAGGTTTTATTATATTCTGTATGTTTTATGTGAATATTTTGTTACATTAATCTTGTGTTTTGACCGTTTTGGAACGAATTTTACGAAGGATATTGACGGATGTTCTATTGCAGGGATGATTTCCTAAAGTTAATATAAATATATGGATATTTTTGGATTCTGATTTCTGAAAGTAAAGGAAACGGACGAAGTAAAGAACGCCAACATATGTCTTTATGCTTTGTTCTTTTTTCGTTTTGAAATCTTTTGTGTATAAGGAAATTGTATGCGAGATTGTATGCTTGATTTTTTGAATAAATATTTTTTACTTTTACTTTTACTTTACTTTAAATAGCTGCAGTTGTATCCTGTAATTGCATATTATGTATTGTATACTGTATGCTTACATTAAGAGTACGTTTAATTCAAAATTATTTAAAAAAGTATTACGTAAAACCTTCGTTGGAAATACAGCAAAGAATTGGCTAGAAATTGATATCCAATCAACACTAATTGAACTCTTTTATTGGGTCCTCTTAGCCGAGGGTGGTTTTTTGCAAGTCAAAATAGGTTAGCTGTCGGCGGCCGAGTGATTTTATGCAAATTTCAACCGTTTATTATGCAAAGCTGAGTTTTAGGGATGTGTAATGTAGTATCGATGATTTTTAAGTCTTCATACTTTATTAAAGGTACAAGAGAAAACTAATAGGCTATTAGGGAAAGTATAAAATAGTGTCTATTTCGCTGCTAAGTAATATGTTAATTTAATCAACAATTTAATGTAAACAAAATAACAAATTTCAGCAACAGATATTCGCCGGCAGCGCACAGGTACACATACAATATATAAACCTTTCTCTGGTATAAGTCTATCTACTGAAAAAAACCACACCACAATACGTTGTGAAACTTTAAGATCCAAGCATACATAATATGTCTAGACAGCCGGAAGTAATTTCCTTATATACTATATAATGATTTAGAGATGCTTTTAGTATAACATTTAAAGACATCTTCGAAATGTGATAATTATATATGCATTAAGATTTGTGATTTAATGCATTGGGCTTAAATAAAAAAAATAAAATGGGTTTAGTTTATTACTTATTTTAAGAATAACAAGCTAAAAAAGAATTATGACACTTTGATTGCGTTCAAATGTATCACGATTCACGATAAAGGACTACGTATAAAGGATAATTTATGAATTAAACAAAATAATAGGTATTTACAGTCATATAACTACAGCAGCGGATTCCTACCTTTCCCTATATAAACAGTTTTACAAAAATATCCGTAAATTTATCGATATTTAAATCGTCACATCACTAAGTTCATCTCGTGCGGGTCGCGGTCACCAATTAGCGTTTTAATTAACTATACGCGTAACAGGCTTGTTTTTGTTGCAAATTGTTTCACCGCACTTTGTAGAGCAATTCTGGCGCTTTTGTATTATTAAATTTTGCAAAAGCAAATACGACTGTGAACGTGAACGAATTAATCTCAGTGATATTTAAATGAGATAGATGCTTATTATTTGTTTGTTTTATATGTTATTTCATTTTACATTGCATAAATTGTACTAAATTTAAAATTAAGTTTTTAGCATCACTTTGTTATTTGTAAGAATATAAAATAATTATAAAATCGTTAAATATAATCACTAGAATATTAAGGGCTAATTTTTCAATCCCTAATTAAAACTTATTTATCGAATAACGTATTATACTACCATTATAAAAATGTATTCTAACTGCCCATATTTGACAGTTTACAGGTGTCATTTTAATATTATCGTGTAATACTTTATTGGACGGGTAAGTTTGATCCAAGGATTGAATAATCGGCCCTATTACTAACAAAGATAATAAACGAATCTCGGAGCAATTAACAAGCCTGGAGAAGTAACAATTAATTGAACGTTTCTTATATAGTGGCTCTCTTTTATTCAATACCCTAATTAATGCGATAGAAAGAGACAACACACTGTTATCTGCTTGGCATTCAAATCCACATGTAGCCACTTTTTGTTCTAAAAAGGTAGTGCTTGCCTTTACTTTATCGAATACTAAAATATCGATAAATAAAAAAATTAAGTCATAAAATGCGTATTGACTGCCTTGCATTGTATGGTAGTGGTATTTATAAAAAAATATTATAAGGTATTTCGGTTTAGGTTGTTTTATGGTTTCGTAAAAAGGTACGTATTTTTTCCTGTTTTCATAGATTCATTCATAGAATTATACGGAACCCTTCGTGCGCGAATCTGACTTCCACCTAGTTGATCTTTTTACAAATCAATAGTCGTATCCTAACTACTAATATAAAAGCAAAAATATATAAGAATGGACATATTTTGATATTCTTTCACGTAAAAACTACTGAATGAGTTTTTATGGAACTTTACAATTATATAGTTTAAACATCAGAATAACATATAAGCTACAATTTACCACAGGAAAATAACTCATTCCCACAGGAAAAAATTGGTACAAGTTTAAAATAAATTGCTTCAAATAAAACAAATAAACATTTATTTTTTTAACAACATTTTATTTCGATACTTAATTACCAAATTACAATATTTATTATTTAAAATAGATGCCACCTTAAACTTGTGGCACAGCATCTCTGCAAAGCACTTTACTTTTCTTCCCGTCTGATTCGAAATGATTTGAACAAGGCCGAGAATGTTTTGAAGGCTTCCAATTTTTCCTGTGCTATAGCTTTATCTCAAACATCTTTTAATTGTTCTCAAGCCAGAAACCTGCAAATAACAATAAAATCCATACTTAAATACCTTTTTTTTCTCCTAACCTAAAGCAGTCATTATCAATGAAGTACTTCGTTCCTACTCAAGTATCGATAATTGCACAACACTATGGAAGTTATATTTTGCATTTTTTCTAAAAACTAAGCTGATTATGATTTCATTTCAATGATTACGGTTAGATAAAACATAGATGATTAAGAAAATAAGGTAAATTAACTTATTTATCATACAATTAACAAAAAAATTGATCAATACACTAACCTGTGAAATGACAAATTTCTATCTTCGTCCGATTTCACATTACTACGGCTTTTACAGCCGTAAGCAACACAAGCCATGTTATCTTTAGTCAATTGTCTTTTCATAAAATAACAAATTAAACTAAAACACTCGTTTTTCACTTCAAAAATAATAATTAAAATCACCATGCGTCCGTGACCAGACCAGTGGGTCGACACTTAGAACATCGTTTTGGTTAGGCTTACATTATCAAGCAATTTTAAACTTCATTCAATTGACATAGAGTTCAAATTATTTTGTACTTTTCCAAGACCTAAGGTCAAGTCTGGCCTGCCAACATTTAGAAAAAATAAAAATATTTCTAATGTTGGCATCTCCGATGTAATCATATAATAAAAGATTTAATATTTTAGTTTTACTTATTTATTATTATTTCTTCTTTTTTTTAAACCTTATTTTTGTACATTTTAATTTTTAGCTAGTACAATAATAAATTATTTCTTTCTTTCTTCGATTTCTTGTCAATGGTTAAGACTTAAGCATAGACAACGTCTTGATGTTGATTTGTTGTTTGAAATTTGAATTCAAAATGGCGTTTTATTTTATTGTTTTGATGGTTGTTATACAAAATTTGTTCTTCGTATATCGTAGATTTTGTTATTTACTCAGTTAATGTACAGTACATTGAACTATTTAATTTGTAATATTTCTGCCAAAAGTGTAAAAAGAAGAAAAAGTGTTATATTGTGTAAACAATGTTAAAATCTTTGTGTGTAGATAATTGTGATTTGTGACTAAATATTTGCAATATGTACCCAATGACTGTTCTATATGGAAGATAAAACATAATAATTACAAAACAATTTATGAGAAAACGTCTCTAATACGTCATGTTCTGGCTGTAGAATCAATTGGAAAGGAGATATTATGTCCAAAGAAAACAACGGCTTCTTCATATACAATTCCAATATGGCGATCCGAACGGCAACGATATATTGGTATCGAAATTTAGAACGAGATTTAATAGAAATCCCGCAAAATATTTCAAGGAAAAGTATAAAATGTGAATCTAGTTGTATTCACATAATATTTAAGCCGAATTAAGTCCTACATGCCTAAATAAAGATATTCAGTAAAATTCAAATGGAATTATCAATTTTTGCAAGATTTTTGCTGATAATAGTGTGTTTTAATATTATATAAAAATGTTATTAAATAATTAATATTATAATAAACTTATTGATCTACATTGTTGGTGTTTTATTTTTAATTTCCCTTAATTTGAATATGGATGAGAATTATTAGTAGTGCTGTTACCCAGCATCGATAATTTTATCGATATCGATATGAAGTTTTATCGATACTAGCACTCATAAAGAGACATCACTAGCAACGACAACTTTTAAATGTTGGCAGCAATGTGGGTCATGTTTGACGTAAACTTTTCATAGGTTGGTATATAAGATTTGACCTAAGTAATACATGCATATGTGTGCGTGAGCTCGAAATCGAAGTACTGAGTGCCGTCTCTTACTATATTACTTGCTCTGTGGACCAGACTGGTCACTGAAACAAATTGACATGGGCACATGTCATTTCAAACTGTCGAACTGACATATATCTGTCCTCTTTTTTCGCATGACATTTTGCCATAAGCCAAAAAGGCCAAACTAGTGCTATATTGTTCAATTAATTGTTACTTCTCCAGGCTTGATAATTGCTCCGAGAAACGAATAGACAGTGAGTGTTTAAATTCTTAAAAAGAAATCATTCTTTCCATTATCTGTATTTACACATTTACAACATTCATATTGCACGCCTCATAAGCGAAGCGTTGAGGTGGGTACTACTGTCA
>CAJQZN010043219.1:0-10009 GCA_907164685.1 Colias eurytheme
GCATGGAGAGCTTAATTTTCACAAAAAGCTATAATCGCACGGAGGCTTAATTTTCAAAAAACCTATAATCGCACGGAGAGCTTAATTTTCATTAAAAGCTTTAATCGAACGGAAAGCTTAATTTTCACAAAAAGCTCTAATCGCACGGAGAGCTTAATTTTCACAAAAATCTCTAATCGCACGCAGAGCTTAATTTTCACAAAAATCTCTAATCGCACGCAGAGCTTAATTTTCACTAAAGGCTCTTATCGCACGGAGAGCTTAATTTTCACAAGAAGCTCTAATCACACGGAGAGCTTAATAATTAATTTTCATAAAAAGCTCTAATCGCACGGAAAGCTTAATATTCACTTATAAAAATGACTGCGTTAAAAACAACCGACTTCAAAAACGGAAAATGTTTGTTGACGTTTGGAGTGACAGTTCGTTTCTCTGTATTTTAAATAATTAAAAATATAATTAAAGCTCAAAAACGCAGTTAAAATCAGTATTTCCAATGGACTTATATACAGTTATCAGTTGACAATCGTGGATAAGTGAATAATAAACTATAATAAGTGTATAAAAGTGTCTAAGAAAAACAGCTGACCGTCAGCTGTTCGTGAAATACAACTTCAATTTTTAGAAAACACAAAAGGATTATTATTACCTCCTACGCAAGTATTTTTGATTACTTTCCTTCGAGAAGTTTATGTAATAAATAAAAACAATAACAAATAATTATATTATTGAGCAAAAAATTGCAAATTCATTGTCTCGCTGCACCACTCTAAACACTGCCATCTATTGGTACTCTGCACGAAGCTACAGCTGATTAAACTACAATCATGAGTAACAAATGCGGCAAATGTGGTAAATTTGCGTCCACAGATGATGCTAGGTGCACTAAGTGCAAGGACCTTTATCACAAAACATGTGTAAGCCCTAAATCACGAATTGGACCAAGTTGGCTGTGTAAAGTATGCAAAAACAAACCTGATAAAGTAAACAAGCTGATGCCCGATAACAGCCCGGGTGATGTCTATGAGGATGCAGGTTCCATTCAGCCGGGGCAATCCATCTTAGCGGACGAGATAAAACTATTACGCACGGAACTTTCGGGTTTTCGAAATGAGATGTCCAAGCTAGCAAATATTGTCTCAGAATTTACTAGTAGACTTGATATCATCGAGGATAAAGTGTCAAAATTGGAGTCACAAAATAAGCAAATAGTGGAATTAAATAGTACTATCAACCTTCTCCAAAAACGATTGAATGAATCCGAGCAACGAAATCTTATTAACGATGTGGAGATCACGGGTTTGCCCGAAAGCAATGGTGAAAATCCCACACACATAGTCATTTCGTTAGCTAAAAAAATAGGTATATGCTTAGAAGAAACTGATATAGTGAGCGCGGAGAGAAGCGGATCTACGCGTGTACCACAGACCCAAGACCGTGTGCGTGCGCGCGCGATGGTAGTACGTTTTACGCGGAGACACCTGCGCGACGAGATGTTACGTGCTGCGCGCGTGCGGCGGGCGACTGACACCGCAGGTACTGGCATCGCCGGCGCGCCCCACCGATTCTATATCAATGAACGCCTAACGAGTATAAATCGTAGGCTATTTTACTTAGCGCGTCAAGAGGGTAGTGCGAAAAAATGGAGATATGTATGGACCCGCGGAGGGTCTATATACGCTAGGAAAGAACCTCAATCTAAGGCTTACCGTATTCATTCGGACGATGATCTGAAAACGGTTTTTGGATCCGAATCTGTTTGCTAAATGTATTTGCTAAAAAGACGTTTATAAATTTGATAATCGCATGCTTTCTGGAACGGTCAATTATTAATCTGTTAAAAATATTATTATCTTATTTCATATTTATCATTTATACGTATAAAATTAAAAGAAACATATATTGTTTGTATCAAGTAATCTTTGAGTCATTTTTAAATAATGTATCTAAACAATTTAGTGTTGATGTTATTAATTGTTGGAGCATAAGGAATATATTGTTTGATTTATATCTAATATGTAAAATAATGGAATTTATATGCGTGAATGGTGGTGTTTATGATATATTAATATGCTATCTACTGACACTTTTACTTTTTTATACTAAATCTAATAAATATACTTTTTCACAAATTCAAAAGACACAATATTGTCTATCCACATTATATATTATATACGTAACAAAAACCAAAAATATTATATACAGTATTTTTTATTATTATTATCTATTATTCATTGTACCAACTAATATGCTTCAAACATACAATATCACATACATACATATTTTAAAAATCTTTCCTACATACAATATCGCATACAGTTATAAAGTATCAACGGTTCATATTATAAATATTTATCATTATTACTATCTTTGGTAACGTTAACAAGCTAAAAATTGGTTTTCTTAACCCTGGATCGCTGGGAAATAAACATGACGAGTTTCTAGTTGCAATCATGCGCCATGCTGTAGATATAATGGCCATAAATGAGACCTGGCTCCGCGCTGGCGAAGAGGGCCGTGCGCCAGCGGTGCCGGGCTACCGCCTGCGCCACCGCCCACGCCCGTCTAATGTCCGCTCACGAGGAGGCGGAGTGGGGTTTTATGTCCGAGACGGTTTGACGATTCATGTTTTAAAACATCCTGAGGTAAACATGGTTGAACAGATGTGGCTCAAATTAACTTCTCGGGGTAAAAAAATCGTTATTGGAACCGCATACAGACCGCCATGGTTAGATATGGATACCTTCTTCACTGCCCTTACAGATTCGATCAGCTCTTTTGCATGGAGTGATTGTATGTTATTAGTAGGGGATTTTAACATAAATGTACTAAATGAAAAAAATACTAGTTTTATAAAATTAAACAATTTCTTAATAACTACCAATTTGAAACAACATGTGACTAAGCCTACACATTTTACAAACGAAAACGAGACCCTGTTAGATTTAATCTGTTCAGACTGTTCAGTGTCACGGGTAGAAGTAGATTATATAAAGGACTTGAGCAATCATGCACTTGTAAGTTGTGTTTTAAATATCATAAAGGAAAAACCTAAACCCAAATGGATATCGAGGCGCTCCCTCAAAAATATTAATTTAAATGAATTCAATCAATCTTTAATCTCTTTTGACTGGGACTCGATACTCCTAATGGAAAATGTGGACGAAGCTTTATATACCCTCACCGCCAGTGTTCTGGCTTTGTACGATATCCATGCCCCAAAAAAAACATTTAAGATTAAGACAGAACAATATCCATGGATAACGCACAATATTAAATTAATTATGAAGGATAGGGACGATGCACAAACTCGGGCGAGATTAACTAAACACGTATCACATATACGTTATTACAACGAGCTCAGAAATTACGTCAAAGGAGCTCTCAACCGAGAAAAAAAAGCTTACTTTGATAGTTACATTAATGCTAACAAAAACAACCCTAAGGTACTCTGGAAACATTTAAAAAAACACATACGGATAAATCCGCAAAGAGAATCGGTCTTACCGCCCCATTTGCGTGATCCTGATAGCATTAATATGCACTTCCTTAACACTCCGGGTCCTAGACACTCACCACCAACATACATATCATACTTCGAATCGCATCGATATAATAATGATGCAGTCCTTACTTTGAAGCCAGTTACTGATGAAGACGTATGGAAAGCCATTCGAGAATTATCATCGCAAGCTGTAGGCAGTGATGATATCTCGCTTGACATGCTAAAATTGACTACAACATCAACCTTAAAAATAATAACACACATCATTAACATCTCAATTTCCTCGAACACTTTCCCTACTTTATGGCGAAACGCACTAGTACAGCCGATTCCAAAAAAAGATCATCCTGATACATATAAAGATTTAAGGCCAATCAGCATTCTACCGTGTATGTCAAAAATACTCGAAAAAATTGTTCACAGACAAGTCGTAGAATACTTGGAGACTAATCGAATCTTACCAGATCTACAGTCGGGTTTTAGACGACAACGCGGTACTGCTACAGCACTAACGGATGTAGTAGATAACATAATTAGAGCACAGGATGGAGGTATGAGCACAATTCTTGTATATCTCGATTATTCACGCGCCTTCGATACCCTGAACATACCTCTATTACTTGCTAAACTATCTTATTATGGATTCACACAAAATGCAGTCTCATGGTTCGACAGTTATCTTAACAATCGAACTCAAACTGTTATGATCAAGGGAGAAAACGGCGCGGGGATATTTTCACAGTGTAGGTCTGTCGAACGAGGTGTTCCCCAGGGTTCAATTTTAGGTCCTTTATTATTTATCTTATATACTGCAGACATTATTAATGATATTAAATTTTGTAAATTTCATTCCTACGCTGATGATATACAATTATATCTCTCTTTCAAGCCCGATGATACACACGACTGCTTAGTTAAACTTAATGGTGATCTAAATCGAATTTCTACCTGGTCAGCAAATAATACCTTAGTGCTCAACGCTGACAAAACAAAATTTATGATTTTAGGTACACCAAAACAAGTTAAAAATATAGAGCAGCAAAACCCTGTAATAAACATCCAAGGTACTGTCATAGAGCGTGTACGTGAAGCTCGTAATCTAGGAGTCATATTCGACGAACAACTTAGATTCGAAAAATACATTAATTCAATAATAGCAAACTGTTTTTACCGTCTGAAAGTTTTGTACAACATAAGGTCACACTTGAACACAGATCTGCGTATAAAGCTTTGCGAATCACTCATACTAGCAAAATTTAACTATGCCGATGTGATGTATGGCCCTAGATTGCTGGTACGCACAAAAAATTCAATACAGCGAATACAAAATGCCTGCGCTCGATTTTGTTGGGACATACCAGCTCGGACCCATATAACACCTGTCCTTAAGTCCCACAAAATGTTAAACATGGAGAGTAGGCGGCGACTGCACCTAGCTTCTCTACTTTTTAACGTGATCTTGACAAAAGCTCCTGCCTACCTCTACAACAAACTCAAGTGGATGGATGACGGCAATCGGTTATATGAAACACGGGCGTCTATGTATAAGCTCTCAGTTCCCAGAAATCACACAGCGGCTTTCAGGGGAAGCTTCACATACAGCGCTACTAGGTGCTGGAATAATTTGCCTCCACCAATAAGAAATTGCAAAACACTGCAGAACTTTAAATATAAGTATAAAAAAGTCGTTCTAGCACAATTTCTTAACCAGCCCTAATAGCGCTAAATGTATATAGCCTTATATTACGTATATTTTTAATTTTACTATATATATGTAATATGTACTATATATTATTTATTTTAATCTCAGTAATCCTTTTATATTTAAGTATTATGCATATACAAGTAAGTTTATTATCTACATATTATGGATTGCTAATTTTAACTATCTATATAACATTTAATCACCTATTGTTTTTTTCTTTTTATACTTTCTAAATTATGTATTAGCTCTTATAATTTAACCAGCCAGAAGACCGTTCTGATGCTCCAAGCGTAGCAAGTCGAGGGGACTACTGAAAACCGGCGCCTCTCCTCTAATACGGAGAGGCAAATGCTGAGTAGTCCGCCTTATCACGAATACGATATTAAGATATTTTGAATGTATTTATTGTATTTTAAGATTTATTTTTTTTTCCATGTAAAGTGTTTAGTTATAAGTCAAAAATTTGTAAAAGTATTTGTGATTAAACGTATTTTCTTTCTTTCTTTCTTTCTAATATAGATCTATATGGCCCTTTACACCGTATGATTTAAGTGAATATTTTCGAAGATATTACATATTTAAAAATTGCGGGACGTAGCGTTTGCGGCGGTACCGGCCGGCCACCCGGCTATCTATGTATTTTATATACCCGTGCGAAGCCGGAGCGGGCCGCTATGTTTTTAATTTTTATATACAACGTTCACAGTTTTTCTGTAGTGTATTTAGTATCAGCATTGCACCCGTGCGAAGCCGGGGCGGGTCGCTAGTTTATAATATTAGAAGGATATCATATCATGACAAAATTAAAGTATTCATATAATACCCACTTGGGTAGATCTATTTTATTTGAAGGTTCAGTGTAACCTTCGTGTATTATTTAGAAATTGTTTTGTTATATTTGACGTTAGCGACGTTTGACACGATTGCTCCGTTATTCATTTTCATTGACCTATAATATTGCTATTATTTTATTGAGTATCGAAAATTATGGCAAGTTATCATATTATCGTAATTTCATTTAAATCCACACTAATATTATAAATGCGAAAGTAACTCTGTCTGTCTGTCTGTTACTCAATCACGCCTAAACTACTGAACCAATTTGCATGAAATTTGGTATGGAGATATTTTGATACCCGAGAAAGGACATAGGCTACCTTTTATTGCGAAATATGTACCACGGGCGAAGCCGGGGCGGACCACTAGTAAAAAATATTTACAAAATATAACTAATGTGTCTTTTGTTCATATTCTTACCCCAGCAAAATACAAAACACTAATTAAATAAAAAAACGTTTGGCCTTTTAATATCCTATCCTATCTTATCCTACTAGTCCTACTATAATCCTACTTCCTATCCTACTAATTTAGTATTATAAATGCGAAAGTATGTGTATGTGTGTGTTTGTTACTCTTTCACGCAAATACTACTGAACCGATTACAATAAAATTTAGCAGACATGTAAAGGGTAACTTGGGTTAACACATAGGATAGGTTTTATCCCAAAATTCCCACGGGAACGGGAACTATGCGGTATTTCTGTGAAAACGCAGGCGAAGCCGCGGGTGGAAAGCTAGTGTCACATATTTATGCTGTATAAGAGGAATCAATTAAAATATTTTACAATACCGAAATATAAAATTGTGTCAGATATTATTGCCTCCTAGGTTACGTCACATATTTATGCTTCGAGAGGTTGTCACAATTATTTGCTCTACATTTTCGTCATATAATTTTGATGCCACTTTATAATGCTGCCTAATAATGTCAGATATTTTTGCTGTATACGGGCAGACAGATATTATTGAACCCGTTCTTATGACAGATATTTTTGCTAATCTGCAAATGGTAATATATTTATGCTTCTGACTGTACAGCTGAGTCTACCAAATTGTAAAGTTTACACCTGCTTAGCGAATATAGTTTAAGCTTATTAAGCTCTTCTGGAAATTAAGGCTAAGACAGATTACAATGTTGAATCCATACTAATATAAAATATTATAAATGCGAAAGTAACTCTGTCTGTCTGTCTGTTAATCAATCACGCCTTAACTACTGAACCAAATTTGGTATAGAGATATTTTGATGCCCTATGTCCTTTACATAGGCTACTTTTTAGCCCGGGACATAGGATAGGTTTTATTCCGGAAATCCCACGGGAACGGGAACTATGCGGATTTTTCCTTGACTGCGCGGGCGATGCCGCGGGTGGAAAGCTATAGTTGCTTATAAAATTGATACCTATAACTACCAAATATTCAATTCTTTGTGTTCCAGTTCAGATTTATATTCTATATTTTTATTAAGAAAACAACAAATTAGAGAACATTAAAATTGTTTGTACAATTTTTAAAAAAAGTAAAATGAGTGATGATTATAGTTGAAAATAGTTTCTAGATTCTACCTTATATAGATATACTAGCGGTCCGCCCCGGCTTCGCCCGTGGTACCTACATGTTTAAACTATCCTATCTCTCAAGTTAGATCGAACTGCACATGGTGTGCGAATTTTATTATAATCGGTTAAGTGGTTTAGGAGTCCATTGAGGACAAACATTGTGACACGAGATTTATATATATTAATAAGATAACTGGTACCTAATTACTAACATGCTTTGAAAATTCTACATTAAATAAATCATTAATCAAAACACAGTAAACACTAAACTCATTTTACACACTCGTTGACACTTCTAAAATAGGAATCAAATTAAAGCTAATGAAAACCCTGTTAAAACTTTAAATTAGTAAAGAGGTTGAGTGAACAAAAAGCAGAAACAATATCCGATCTAACATCTAATTTGGACGTACCAAAGCAAGCCCGAAATTTCTAAACTTGTTAAGTTGAAAACTAATAATGTAACTAATAATATAGGAAGTTGGAAACAAAAACTGTTTGGCTCTTCTTGAATTTCCCAATTTGTTCAGCAGATAATATACGTAACAAGAGTAAAATTAAGGAAAATAAACAATAACTTGTTATACATGAAAAAAGAGCAGCTGTGATATGATACGTTGCAAAAGTGAAACATTTCGAATTCCTGTGTGAATTTTATTACAATACGAAAACACGCTTGATTTAATTAAATATGCTTTTCAATTTTTGTTTTATTCTTTTATTTAAGACAATAATACGTGTGTGGTAAAATTTTAGCGATCGAAATTAAACTACATAGCTAAGTAATTATTATGTATAATATTTATCATCATTCGTTTCAGTTTTGTTCCCACTGCAAGGACACAGCCCTTGAAGGTCGTAATCCACCACGCTGGCCAAGTGCGGGTTTGTGGATGTCACATTCATCGTCCACACGTCGTCCAACTTTTGGTTATTGGATTATGCCGCAAGATCTGCTTGATATTTTCCGAAAAAAAAAACAACAAATTTGATCTAACGGAGATTCTTTTCTTATTTTTGTTTTTCTCACTGCTCTCTGCTTTTATATTAAATATGCATTATAGTGCCTTTATCTGAACGAACACTGTGATACATAAATTATTTTTTGTAGATAAGGGTACATTATCTGTCTTAAAAATAGAGACTGCAAGAGGATCCAATTGGCAAGACAAAAGAACAAAAAAATAATTTTTTTTTGCCATTTCTGCGTCGTAGTCTGCCAAAAATATAAACACCACAGTAAGAGAATTAGATGAATGAAATGAAAATGAAAACTGAAATATATCTAAAATTGAACAAGAGCAACCCACGCGAGATGTACGTAATTGGATTCAAATTACATTCATAATAGATTGCTTTCTTCTTGTATGGTAACTTTGTATTTCGGAGTCAACATAAAATACCTAGGTACTTTTCGGAGTCAACATAAAATACCTAGGTACTTTCAGTTGTTTTTGACCGTCCGTGTAGTTTTAAATCAATAAATGTTTTCTTAAATCACGAAAATTATTTAAGAAGAAAATCAGTTGAATGAATGAATATTGAACATGATTACAATTATAAAAAGATTTTTGAATATTTCAGTATAAGTAGGGTGACATTATGATAGGACATTCAACTTTGCAAAAGCTAGTTTGCTGCGCTGGAGATGTGGTGTACAAGTATCTATATCTGCATTCAAGACTTTATTCTTTCTCCAACGGTAGAACTAGAAACATCCTCGGTACAGCTAGTAGAATGTTTATTGAATATGGATACGAAAACAAGAAATTTAAGACTCTTATCAATATGCCTCAAATTATATTTCTTAGTTTTAACGTATTGTGAGCACCACCACTAGTAACAAATAGATAAAATAAATTGTATAATGACATCGAAATGTACATGTTGTTCAATTGCGGCAATAATGACATTTCTATCAGATTCTTGAAAATAAATATTGGTGTTGGTTCGGTTTTAAAATGAACAATAATCACGAACGGGAGTTTGTTGCCGCTTAATTTGGTGGTTTCCATGCCGGTGGGTAATTAAACGATTGTTTGCCATTTTGCTATAATTAATGTCGGTGAGTTTGATTTGCGCTAATTATCTTTCATGTATTTAAATATTAATTCTGTCCTACTGCTTGGTCAGTACGTTAATTTGATTTTTAGAATTTGCTGTTAGCTAATTACGTAATACGCTCGTGCAATTCGATCAAATAATATAATTGCATAAATATGATTCGAATATATTACGCTCATTTGTTATTATTTCTAAATGTTAATCATGTCAGTTCATTAAAATTTCCAACATTGTATATTCGTATATAAATCGTTGTGAATTGCTGTCTTTTACCTTCAGACACATTTTAAAGAGATCTTTAGTTTTACAACAAATCCAATTACTGATAAAATCGAC
>CAJQZN010043221.1:9849-36848 GCA_907164685.1 Colias eurytheme
GCAGCTTCAGGACCTGTTAAAGCACCTGTTACAGCTCCCTGACCTGTTAAAGCAACTGTTACAGCTTCCTGACCTGTAAAAGCACCTGTAGCAGCTTCCGGGCATGTAATAGCACCTGTAGCAGCTTCCGGACATGTTAAAGTACCTGTTACAGCTCCCGGACCTGTTAAATCATTTGTTACAGCTTCCTGACCTGTAAAAACACCTGTAGCAGCTTCCGGACCTGTAAAAGCACGTGTAAAAGCTCCGTGACCTGTTAAAGCAAATGTAAAAGCTCCCTGACCTGTAAAAGCACTTGTAGCAGCTTCCGGACCAACAGCACCTGTTACAGCTTCCTGACCTGTAAAAGTACCTGTTACAGCTTCCGGACCTGTTAAAGCACGTGTAAAAGCTCCCTGACCTGTAAAAGCACCTTTAGCAGCTGCCGGACCTGTTAAAGCACGTGTAAAAGCTCCCTGACCTGTGAAAGCAAATGTAAAAGCTCCCTGACCTGTAAAAGCACCTGTAGCAGCTTCCGGACCTGTTCAAGCACCTGTAACAGCTTCCTGACCTGTTAAAGCACCTGTAGCAGCTTCAGGACCTGTTAAAGCACCTGTTACAGCTTTCTGACCTGTTAAAGCAACTGTTACAGCTCCCTGACCTGGTAAAGCATTTGTTACAGCTTCCTTACCTGTAAAAGCACCTGTAGCAGCTTCCGGACCTGTTAGTGCACCTGTAAAAGCTTCCTGACCTGTAAAAGCACCTGTAGCAGCTTCCGGACCTGTTAAAGCACGTGTAAAAGCTCCCTGACCTGTTAAAGCAAATGTAGCAGCTTCAGGACCTGTTAAAGCACCTGTAACAGCTTCCTGACCTGTTAAAGCACCTGTAGCAGCTTCAGGACCTGTTAAAGCACCTGTTACAGCTCCCTGACCTGTTAAAGCAACTGTTACAGCTCCCTGACCTGGTAAAGCATTTGTTACAGCTTCCTTACCTGTAAAAGCACCTGTAGCAGCTTCCGGACCTGTTAGTGCACCTGTAAAAGCTTCCTGACCTGTAAAAGCACCTGTAGCAGCTTCCGGACCTGTTAAAGCACGTGTAAAAGCTCCCTGACCTGTTAAAGCAAATGTAGCAGCTTCCGGACCTGTTAAAGCACGTGTAAAAGCTCCCTGACCTGTAAAAGCACCTGTAGCAGCTTCCGGGCCTGTTAAAGCATCTGTTACAGCTTCCTTACCTGTAAAAGCACCTGTTACAGCTCCCTGACCTGTAAATGCACCTGTTACAGCTTCCGGACCTGTTAAAGCACCTGTTACAGCTCCCTGACCTGTTGAAACACCTGTTACAGCTTCCTGATATGTTAAAGCACCTCTAACAGCTTCCTGACCTGTTAAAACACCTGTAACAGATGACCGGTTAAAGCTTCATGTGTCACCAAGGTGGAAGGGCGCCGCCCTCACGTGCGGTACCCCCCACTAGCACTAGCGCCCCGTGACGTCACCTTGTCCCTCGGCGTGCGGTACACGGGCAGGTGCCGCAGCAGCGCCTGCGCGTGCGGGAAGGGCGCCGCCCACACGTGGCGAGCCGCAACGCCGGCACTTCGCGCGCTCGTACATGCGGCCAGACGACGCATGTGCTCGCTCAACACCCTGAAACGTTATCGGCCCTCAAATTAAAAAAAAATTGTTGAAATTAAAAAAAAATCATTAAAATATTGGTATATTTTAATATATACTGGTGCTGTCACCAGCTGAACGTGTTTCAATGATTTTTTTAGAACACAGGTTCACATCATCATTCCAGCCTTTCAGGACGTCAACTGCAGGACATAGGCCTCCCCCAAAGATTTCCATAACGACCGATCACCAGCGGCCTGACTCCAGCGGCTCCCCGCCACTTTGATCAGGTCGTCTGTCCACCTCGTTGAAGGCCGTCCCACACTGCGACGACCTGTACGTGGTCGCCATTCCAGAACCTTTTTGCCCCAACGGCACACAGGTTCTCAGTAATTATTTATCTATACTAATATTATAAAGCTGAAGAGTTTGTTTGTTTGTTTGTTTGTTTGAACGCGCTAATCTCGGGAACTACTGGTTCGATTTGAAAAATTCTTTCGGTGTTTGATAGCCCATTTATCGAGGAAGGTTATAGGCTATATAACATCACTCTACGGCCAACAGGAGTGGAGCTACGGGGGTGAAACCGCGCGGAGCAGCTAGTTTTTATATAAAAAAGAAATTTATAAATATTCTGACGTACGTTTTTATGTAATATTAGGTACATATACATAAATTCGATGAAAAAGTAAAAAACAATAATTACTCGTGAAAGTTAAAAAAAAAAATCAAAGAACTCACTGATCTCTAGCAATATCGCCATCTCCGTTCGGGAACAGCACTTGCAGGTACAGTCTCGCGAACACCGCTCTCTCCACCGTCACTTCGACACTTTCAATCACTGTTGGTGTCGCACCTAAAAATATATTTATTTTAGCATTCAAGTATTATTAACAAATTTACTGTCAATCGCTATTAAAAGATGGACATAAATAAAAAAATATTCATTGAAATTAGCACCTTATTTCGTATCAGTAAAGTTCAAAGTCTATTTGTATCGCTTATTAGAAAACTCTGCCTAATACACGCGTAGGTAGAGTTTTGCATCGGACGATTTTGAGCGCGATTGGGAGTCTAGTTGTTAACTGTACATACAGGAATTGGTTTATTAAAACAATTGAAACAGTTTCAACAAAAAGTTGAAATATAACTGTACTTTACAATATACAGGTTCCATTTACATTGAAAGATATATATTTCACATGATAAAGAATCGAAATCTTAAAGAACTTAAATTTTTATTCCAATAACTTCAACTTACCTTCCCAAGATGGATCGGCCTTAACTTCCGCAGTGATCGCCTTTATACTGGCCGTTAGTCGTGTTGCTTTTTCGTCCATCAGCTCTCCACCTATGCAGCCAATTTTTATTTATTTTATTGATTATACTCTCAGAAAAATTGAAAACATTTTTATAATTATTGAGAAGGGGGTATAACTAAATGAAAATGTTAAGATTAAAGATCGAAAACGCTTATTGATCGAAAAAAAATAGCTCAGAACGCGTAGTGGTTACAGTAACAACCATATAACGAAATTCGAATATGGTTCTAATTTTGCTACAATCACCGAAACGCAACATTCGTCCCGCGGCTAACGTGCTATTCGATCTAGAAGCGTTGTGATTTGTGGCAATCAATAGTTATGTCAGGTTCGAATTCCAGATCGAGGCCAATTGTTAAAGTGAAACTTCTTCAGGCGCGTTAAGAGTAAAATTTCAAGGTCGTGGCATGACAATACCGTCACGTTACGGAGTAGGGCAACAATTTTTGTATCTTTGAATCTTGCCGAAGGAGTTGTTCTTTGTATTTTTTTTATTTTTCCAATGTCATTATCAATTCAACCTGAAAACTATATTTATTTATTTATTTTAAACACTTTATTGTGCTGCCAACATAACAAAAGTAGGTACAATAAAATTTAAACTAGTACAAACAACAGAAGGCGGCACTATACTAACAAGTAATCTCTTCCAGGCAAACAAATTGTGTGAAAAACAATATTACTACAGCGGAGGTATGTAAAAAAATTGGTTGTTTGTAAAGTAGGTTTACGTTCGAGATGTTTACGTGATAACATAATGCAGTGGCAGCGCTCGAGATGAGACGGGAGATCGGTCCGTCTCTCTCTCGTTATACCTGCGATCGCGCTCGTGAGGTTTTGGTGTGACACAAGTTTCTGAACATGTCACCCGACTAAAACGATTTTAAAAAAGTTATCACGTTAAAAGTTAAACATAAATATATGATACTAAAAATACATAATATACACGCTAATATAAGATATAATATACTACAATAAATAACGCAAGTCTACACAGTATGTCGACTGACCGTTAACAGCATGGTGCGCCCGTGCAGCATGGTTCCTGGCCAGCCTGCGCAGCGGGGCCCCGCGCTCCAGCTGCTCTAACACACGAGCTGCGCCCGCGCAACGACCACACTCCGATACCTCCCCGCGGATCAGCTTGATTTGGCTGTTGTAAAATAACACTTTATAAAAAGAAATATGGTAACACTTTATAAAAAGAAATGTCATAAAAAAGTACATGACGTCTCAATCCTGCGGTTTTTTAATTATCAGTACGCCATTCTAATTGACCAAGTAATACCTTTGTCGTTGGAAATGCGTGAAACGTATCCGTAACAAAAAAATCGCCATTTTTTTCTTGACCGACGAGATGTCACATTAAATTGCTATGAAATTTCATTCAACCAAAATAATGTTACCCTTTTTTTTTAAGAGGGGAAATCTTGCAACGGTCCCCGAGGAAGGAGCTGTGGACTATATCGGATTCTTACGGCTTCTATATTTTCACCCTGTGCTTCACATGTTCACTAACAAGCAGAAAAGAAATAGCCCACGTTTTATCGATATTTCATAGGTGGTAAATTATTATTTTTTCTGTATTTCGCCGATTCAAGAGCGCTTCTAAATAACGAACAAATAAATGTTTGAGTTTACCCTACTATTCCCAGTACTAACCCCCCCTCCCGCTCACCTGCGCAGATCATGATGCGCGTGCGCAAGAGCCGCTCTGCACGACGCCAAGTACGCCGCGTACGGGCGGCGGGCGGCCAGATCTGCCCGTAACGCGGCCGCTAGGCGGGTTGCCCGTGCCCCGGCGGCGGATAGCGCACGTGCTGTTGCCGCTGCCTCTGCGCATTGCCCGGCCCGCACCCAGTCCGCTAGGGATGTGCTCGTGCAACGCTGGGAGGGAAAGTAAACTAAATGTTTGTTGTACTGTAGCGACGTAGTACTTATATAGTGTGGAAATGTTCGATGGGCCCTGGAGGGAAAGTAGAGATAGCAAATTATGCTAACAGGAAACATTCCTTTATTTTTTAAAAGAAATAGAACTGCCTTCAATAATTTTCGAAAATTTACTTGCTTTTACCGGAAATCGAACTAACTTAAAATGAAACAAATTTAAACTAGTTATAACTACTTTCCACACTGTATATACAATTTTCTGACATTATCCATCAAGGCAACAATCACTCAAATGACCACCTTGTTTCTTGTGTTGTTCAGTAAAGTGGAATAAGTTAATTGGAAAACTCTACCTATTAGATACGTAGGCAGTTTTCTTTCAGACAACTTTGAAGCGTGATTTGAAAAAAAATAATCAAAAAGACAGTTAACATTATTTGTTTATGATTAAGTTGAAATTCGGCGACGCGACGGGACGACTCTTGCTATAATTAAATTAACTAAAGTAAGTAAAATCATCTCACATTGGGCACATATTCGACGCAATGGAAGTCAGTGTTGGACAGCACGGTGCGCAGCCGCCGCTTCATGCTGTTGAACACCTCTGGGTCGTTCAAGTCGACTACACCCTCGTTCCTAGAGAGTAAATAATCAATTAGAAAAAAAAACAATATTTTTTTCACAATTTAGTCGGCTATCTGGCGAAACTTGTCGAATTTTGATTTCAAATTCAGTAACAACATGTTATTACAGCAATTAATTAATTATTATTGATGCTCCATGTTAAATTCCGAAGAATACACTATTAATACTGCTTTTTGTAATAATCTCGTACTGTATTGATAAATAATTTGGAAAATCCAAAAGTGCACGCCTCATAATTTTTTTTAATAAATATTTATTAATTATTATTTTTGTTTATTTAATAACAATTAAACCACATCGAATCAGACCCTGAAAAATGAAAGGGTTCTATTCCTGAGCATACTCAAGCGTAAGAGAAAAAAAAAGACTCGATTAGAAAAGTATTTCGGTCGCTATCGTGTTAACAAGAAAAAGGATCCGCACATACAGACACACGGACGTCCAAGACAGAACTTTTTTAAACTGTTTTTTAACTAGTTTAAATAACAAAAATGACATCAAAAATATCATGAACGCACAGAACAATAAAAACAAATAGAAGTGCTTTAGTGTCATAATTAGTATGAAAACCAGTGTCGCCAAACCCACACATTTAAACCGATAGTTATACAGTACACTACAAGTAAACTATGCCTTTGATTGGACAGCTTAATTTGAGTAAAAACTGACTTAGGTTATAAATTCAGCATTTCAATATGTACCCTAACGCACCATGTTACGGTTTATTTTAGTATAACATCCCTAGGTATAATAGCTGTTTTGTTTCTCATTGCACAGAAATTCCAAATTCGAAAACATTCAGCTACTCCACAACAGAGGGCGTTAGTTTTCGATAAATATAACTTTGAACCTCAACACATAGAGATAAGGTTGAAATTTGTGTCACTCAACATTAATGACATTAACTTGATATTTATCTGATGCTATGCCCTGAGGGATGTCAGCCTTGTTATCGATATCGAGATATCCATAATTCACAAATAATTATTTTTTGGGTATTTTTTTTCTTTCTATTATACGAGTATAGTATAATGTGTCACATTTTGGAGTATGTTTATTACTACTAAGTACGTCTTTTTATATTATGATTATTAAATAAAAAACTGAATAGAATAGTATTAATCTATATTTACAAAATACAAACAGAAAATATGCATTATTTTAAATCTTGGAACTGCCGTAGGTTTGCTGTGTCGGTGGCCTTTGTTAGACTGCTTAGTGCTGTTCGGCATTCAGTTAACTCGTCACGTTGCATTTATCCATTTCTCTTTTAAATTAGCCTCTTTGGGAAATCTATAAATAAATTGGACAAATGAAAGTTAAGGAAAAATAAAATAAATTTTAATATTTATAATGTTTGTCTTTTCTAAAGTATCGATACTGTCGATATGCGCCACAAGCATCACTAAAGCGACATTCGTTTGTTTATTGCAATAATATTCCAGAAATTCTTGTTTGCTGTTCAATCTATAATAGTACTAATTTCTTAAGGATTAAGGTTCATTTTGACTAGATATTTGTATACAATTTTGACAAATTACAAGCGAAGTTATAACATGAAATATTATATGTAAAATAAATAAAAATAAGACTTACCGATGGTATGAAATGCCTCCATTGCTGATATTATTTCGTCTGCTATCATTTTTGCACTCTAATACCGAACAACACGTCCTAATTAATGAATAAATATGGAAAAAAGGTTTGACAGCTGACAACCGACTCGAATATTTTTCTGCGCACAACTGAGAGCAAGTTAGGTGATCTTACCTTACAAGTGACACATGGGCCACGCCCACATCACACTTCTATCTACTTTACTGTTCTGTGCATGAACGTTAAAAATAGTGTTTTTTCTTAATATGTGTGTGTATGTATTATCTTACAAGTGCAATGTATGATACATAAAGACATTTTAAGTTTGAAAAATCAGATGTTTTGCGCGAAGTGACAGTAGTACCCACCTCAACGCTTCGCTTATGAGGCGTGCAAAATGTAAACGATAAGCATATCTATTAAGGACTTATAACACGAATTCTCCTTCTAAAAATCCATTTTATACATTACTAGCTTACCGCCCGCGGCTTCGCCCGCTTTGTCTAAAACCTAATAATAAATTATATACTAAAACCTTCCTTTTGAATCACTTTATCTATTAAAAAAACCGCATCAAAATCCGTTGCGTTGTTTTAAAGATTTAAGCATACAAAGGGACATAGGGACAGAGAAAGCGCCTTTGTTTTATACTATGTAGTGAAGTATTTCCAAGGTACATACCTATCAAGTTCACTGTCGGCCACATCAGACGGTCGGCGAGTGACCCGCCGCTGTTTCGTGTCGGCGTGTCGGCGATATTTGGCCAAAATCTCCTCAGAGCTTTCACCGCCTTCCGTGCTTCTATCTTCGCTGCGAACATCTTCCTCTGTCACTTTAACCTCTAAAAAATAGAAAAAAAAATTTCTTTCCAAAGTGTTTCGGTTTAAACGCATTTTTTTTACAAAACAACAGAATACCATGATAAAATGAAAGTAAAAGATGTAATGTTTCGAGTTTCTACATAGGCAGTTTCACATTGCTCACAATTCACTCGTGAATTAAATTCTATGACTTATACTTTCAGAGTTCAAAATCGGTTAAAAATCCAATGACTTTCGAAAGACTGCAACTTGAATTGTTTTTTTACGCTCAAATTCACTTACCGCTATGATGTGAGCGTCCTTTCTTCCATCAACACATCGGAACATCTTGATCTTATGCAACAGGTGGCTATCTCACGCACCCACGATAGAATACACATACTAGAATTCTATTTCTATACGCTTAAAGCTCAAAATAACTCACCGCTATGATGCGAGCGTCCTTTCTGCCGGAACATCTTGATCTTGTGCAGCAAGTTGCCGCCAGATCGCTTCACGTTGCTCTTGAGCTCGTCCAAGTTGCCGACTATTTCTTCACCTACTATGCGTCTTCTGTGAAATAAAAGTTAATTTGATAAGAGAAGTCTTATTTCATCATTTATTCATTGTCATCCTGTAATATATAAGACAATTTAAACACAGTTAAAGTTTTAATCTTAAGATTATAAACGTCTTTATATTTGATATCAATCTTACCAATGATAGAAAAGTGCGTTAATAGTTTTTTGTTGGGTTGAACATGCAAAATCATCTCCACTATTTCTACTCTTGGTCAAAACAGTAAGTTCCATACCTAAAAGTGTTTCTACTCAATTTCACGATTGTTTAATGCGGACAACGTACGCTTTGCTAGAAGGCCGACTGACATTTGGAATAAAAGCTTCTACTTTTGGATATAATGGTAGATGAACCTTTCGCATACAAATAAGGTAAATCTACTATATAAAAATAAGTCGGGTTTTAGTTCCTGTCGCTATAACTCCAGAATTCACGAACCGATTTCCACGGATTTGCATTCGTTGGAAAGGTCTCGTGAGGTTTGTAGCAAAGAAAAGGTGTCTCTGGTGGCGAAACGGAGTTCGCCCGGTTTGCTAGTTTTACTTAAAAGCAACTTACCTCTGCGTCTTTTCAGCGGTAGCATCAAAGCTGATACTCTTCGGTATAGCGCCCGTACTCAATTTAACCGGCGGAGGACTGACTCGTCTCTCAGTGACATTCTCCGAGTTCACATCCTGGCTAGAACTGGCCGCTGATACTGACGTTTCGCTGTTCACTGATAACGTGCTGAGGGATATGTTGCTTGTGGTCGGGTCGCGTGTGTCCCGGCGTCGCTCTATGCGCGATGAGCTTATGTTCACCTTTTGACGAAAATTTTGGGGTTAAAAATTGATTTACGATAAACAATTCACATTCACCTATTTAAATTTTGTCAAAATGTCTACGTTGTAAAGAAAATTTGTTTAGATTAACACTTTATTTGGTGGCAGTAATGTTCAAAGTTACTAGTATGCGCTCTTTAAATAACTCTGCCTAATTGGTAGAGACATTGGTAGAGTTTTACTTTGGACAATTTATGAGCGTGATTGTGAATCTATTTGTATATAGCACGTTAGTTTTGTTGCAAAATTATAGGAAAACAAATATTCATATAATAGTTGTTACTATAACACAGACTGATAAATGTTATAAATGTTTTGTATATGCTTGGCATAATATTTTCACATTTTTCTATAAATATTCAATTTGGAGCATTATGTAGTTCAGTACAGTTTTTAGCTCGTCAGAAGTAGGTGCAACAAAGGTCACAATTACATCCTATAACTTAACCAAAACGTGCTCTAATGACAAACAGGTATGGATTGCACCATAACAATTGCATATCATATTCAATATACATTTATAAACATAAAACAAAAAACTCACAACACTAGTCCGCATCTCGCCCTTATTCCTACTAGAGATGGTCGCACAGTTCATCCGTGCAATCAGTTCGTTCACTCGCGGCTCATTGTTCCTCTATGTGTCACCTTCGAACCGCCCGTACTGGGATACCGAGAGAGCGTTGAACGAACGAATCTATCGATAAATTAACAAAAAAAAACTCACAACACTAGTCCGCATCTCGCTCTTGTTCCTAGAGACGGTCGCACAGTTCATTCTTGCGATCAGCTCGTTCACTCGCGGCTCATCGTTCCTCTCTGTGTCGCCGTCGAACCGCCCGTACTGGGATACCGAGAGAGCGTTGAACGAACTCTCGCTTGAGTTTAGTGATCTGTGGAGTAATAGTAATAATAAATTTATGATTTTGTATCCTACTTAATATTATGAGGATGTGTGTGTGTGTGTGTCTTTATTACTCTTCCACGCAAATACTACTACATACTAATAATATAATGCAAAATAGGCCGGGAGATACTGACACAAAATTTCGGGTCATTTGTAACAGGATGGCGGTTCTACAGGGGTCTTAGTACGCAATGACAAAAAGAAAAATGATGGTGTGAACGCTGGTACCGACGGACTAGTAGTTAGTCGAACTCGTCGGATAAATAGCGAAAGTCAAACGATTTGTAACACAAAAATTTTAGAATTAACCGATAGCCCATAAAAAAGATGTATGCGGTAGTGTCATGCCATACTTTTCCGGTGTGACTTGCAGCCCGCCATACCGACGCGAATGCGTTGATTTAAAAAAAAACAATTCAACCATTTGTACCAGGCTAACTTTTGCACAGGTAACCATCGTCGTGCAGCCATTTACGAAAATCGCCATGCTATACTTTGCGGACGATTCTAAATGGTCATCATACCGCCGAATATCTGCAATTTTTTTCTCGCCGAACGATGTTTTTGTATTTTTAATTATTACGGTGCCCAGATTTAAATTGGTTGCGTGCTGGTTCTCTGTTTCTTCCCCTTGGTTCTCTTATTATGGGTTGTTACTTATAATACTACATACCTGTCCATAGGATCGTTCTCCTCGTAACCCTTAGAGGTGGAGGGCATATTGTACTTGGCGCTGAACCCGTCCAATCTTGGGAAGCTGTCTGTGACCCATTGGCTGGTCGCGTCTGAACCTGTGGTGTGCTGGTTCTCTGTTTCTTCCCCTTGGTTCTCTTGTGGGGGGTTGTTGCTGTAAAAATATATTCAAGGGTAAAACATGTTTAAATGTTTTAGTTTCATAGCTTTAAAATGCTTATTTTTGAAATTTTTAATAAAAAAAAATATAAAACATTTTATGTAAAGAAAGCTCATCATGTCGCGGGTTCGAATTTTTTGCCATAATGTGACGGCGCCTAAATAACAAAATTACTGTTATTTTTATGGATACAATACAAAACGAACTCAAAAAAACTATTAAAGTGAAACTTTTATTACATCGTCTCAAACTTTTTGGTCTGTGTAGCGCATGTCGCGTGACGGTCGAACCGTACGATAATTATCGTACAAATACGATAATTTTGTGCCTAAATTTCACTTTTACCGTGGTTTCATAAAACCACACAACATTTTCTTATTTAATACTATCTTATTTACTTACTTATTTTGCGGGTAGTCGAAAACATCTGCGGTGAGTTGCGCCGGCGCAGTGCTCGGGCTTTCCGGCGCTGATGTGGCGTAGCATGTCATTACCTGGATAAACGATATTAACAAATAAATATTGATAAAATAGCTGCACATCCTGTCTTTGTTCGGATTGGGCGGGCTAAAACTGGTCATAATATATCTCTGTAAAATTTATATAAAATCAATTCAGTCATTTGTATGTCCAATAATATTAAGATATAAAACACCTATCTATGTTTATAGGTCAATCAAAAATAAATTATTACATACAAATTCTAAAAGAAACAAGAGTTCATTACAGTATGAATAATATTTCTCATAGTTTATGCATTTTACTTTTATATTGACACTAGCTGTTCCCCGCGGTTTCACCCGCATTGCTACGCTCCTGTTGGTCTTAGCGTGATGATATACAGGGTGTAATCGTTAAGTGTGCACATGCCATTATTCCGTAACTATTGCAGATATCAAATAACTTTAAACTGATATCGAAAGCCCTTATTATCGAAACCTAATGAGTAAAATGACACTAATAACTTTTTTTAAATAAAACGGGAAATATACAAAAATTTTACATCAAGCCTTCCTCGATAAATGGGCTAACTAACACCGAAAGAATTTTTCAAATCGGAGCAGTAGTTCCTGGTATTAGCGCGTTCAAACAAACAAACTCTTCAGCTTTATAAAATTAGTATAGAAGTATAGATTGATCATGTGGTTTCTACACAAACATAAAAAAACGGATCCAATATTCGTCTATATGTTTTTTCCTATAATATCACTTACCGGATACCCATTAACAAGGATGCTCTTTCTATTCTCGATAGAATAATGCGCATGCGGCGGTTGCGACGCAAGATCAAGTTCACTGCCACGAGATAAAGCCGCGGTCGCGGTTAGGTAACCCGATCTGGTGTAAATAATAATAATGTATCTATGAAGCATTCGTTAATAATTTGTAAAATAAATTCTTTTGAAACACAATCACGCTCAAAAATTGTCTGCAGTAAAACTCTGCCTACGCTCATAATGAGCGTATACGAAAGAGTTTGAACATAGCTGCCATGAAATAAGAAATAAATTTTAGTAATTATTATAAAACAGCTGTTTTTCTTTATTTATAGTTGACAATTCAAATCGAAATAAAAACTATCATATGCATTAATTTGAACACTAAGAGCCAGCGCGCACGAGCAACATTGTCTCCGCAACTATTTTGTCTCTCCCATCAATTTGTATGGGGAGTTGCGTCGCTACGTGCGCGCACTTTCATACTAGCCCATGGGTGGGAGAGACAAAATAGTTGCGGAGACAAAATAGTTGCGGAGACAAAAAAGTTGCGGAGACAAAGTTGTTCGTGCGCGCACTGTCTTATTTATCAAAATCAATTAAGGGCCGATTTTTCAATCCTAAGTTAAAATTTATTCATCGAATATCGTATAAAACAACCATTTTAAAAATGTGTTACTTGCCCACTTTTTGACAGTTTTTAGGTGTCATCTGTATATTATTGTGTAATATTTTATTGCACGGATAAGATTTAACCAAGGATTGAAAAATCAGCCCTAAGTATAAAGGAGACAATTATAATAATTCAGGTGATTGTTGAATAAATATAAAATAAACGAATCATAATAAATATTGAAAAACTCACCGTCCAGGTATATTGGCTCTAGGTGTGTGCCGAGGACTGTTCATGTCTGGTCTCTTTGTGGTGCCATTCTGTAAAAATAAATTAAAAGATGCGTATTAGTTTAATTGCTTTAAATACGAACATTATTAAATTAAAATCACATTTAAAAAAGATTCTAAAAAGTGCAAAAAAATATAAAAATAACAATTGTCTTGTATACTTAGTTGGTTTTAAAAAAAATGTATACCCCAAACATACAACAAAAACAAATTGACGATGAAAAAAGCACATTCAATTTTTTTACAAATGCGGGTAGTTCCACATTCACCCACGTATTTAGTCCAGCACACGTTACCTGCGGCCGCAGTATGCAGTCGTCGTGCGCGGAGGGACGGCGCGGCCACGACGTGTCCGACCGGGCCGCTACCGACACACAGTCGTCTGTGTCCACCTGTTCCATTAGTTTTTTTTTTATACATATAAACCTTTGTATATTAGTAAGGGGCGTCCATAAATTACGTGAGGTTTTTTTCTGTAATAATCGTAATTTATGGACGCCCCCTAACAAACTATACATAATTTTAATGAAAACTAATCACATGGTTAAATAACATTTAGTCTCACGGATAGACGAAGAGCAACTATGGAGTTTCTTGCCGGTTCTTCTCCTAGATACTGCTTTCCGAATCGGTGGTAAATGTAAAAAATATGTATTGACGTTTCAAAAGTGCTTCTCGAAGAAGTCTAATTGAATAAATAAATGTTTGAGTTTGAGTTTGGGACTTCCAGCAAATTAATATACATATACTGCATATACGTTACATAATTCAAATCATTCGTCATAAGAACTACAATAACAAAATAATCGTACGTATATAAATAATAGTTTACCTCAGTGTTCCGATCGCTATCGGACGCCAGCACATCGACGCTCCACGCGGATTCGCTCGCTGTCTCTGAGACGTCCGGCACATTTGTGTTATTGCCCGTTGAACCTGTACGATTTATTATATTTTTCTTTATATATATGGTCGAGAAAATAGAAGAAAAAAATTATAGATGCCAAAGTTATTAATACAATATGTTTTACTTTATATGTATTGATGTACAGCTATAAATAACTATACTCAAAATCTCTTATTAACCCATTGAGCCCCAAGCTGCCCGATCGGTCCACGACACAATAGATTTTCTATTGTGTCTGTGGTTCCGGGGCCTGAGTTATTAAAAAGGTCGTCAAAAATGTCCAAGCGGCGTTGTATAAAACATTTATTCAAGTTAACACCTTATTTTAGAGCAGTAGTGTTCAAAATCTATTGTATTCGCTGATTAGAAAACTCTGCCCAATAGATGCTTCGGACAATTTTGAAAGCGATTATGAGTATTTGTTTATTGTACGTCAATGTTTATCTTATTAAGTTTTAGTTTATTTTTAATAAGAGTAAAATAGAAATGACTCGGTCTTTATCAATTTCCGATATGCCTTTCAAATTTCAATGTAAAAAATACACACTCAAAATCGACATTTTTCTTATAAAACAACAACTAACCTTGATTATTAGCATTCTGTCCATGATCGCACGTATCGCCAATCGTCTCCGAGTCGGACGCCAGCACATCTGTGCTCCACGTGTCCGACATTATGCTGATCGTTTCGTCGCCTTCTAGAAGCTTCTGGAATTTTTCATCGATGTGTAGTAGTTGAAAAACTTAGTTTTTGAAGTAATTAATATCAATGGCAATGTTAATAAATAATAATAAATTTTAACTATTACTCTAAGTATTATTAAGAAAAACATATTTTGTTCTTCTTACAAATTACTCTAAATACTGAATTTTTATTTCAGTTTTTATTCCTGATAGAATGCAATAAATAATAACATGAATTCAAAATTCTAAAAGTGAGAAAAATATACAATTGACTAGTATTTTAAACATACCTTTATCTCGAATTTACAGAACTTGTCTTCGATTTCGTTGCGCGTTTGCTTCAACAGTTTAGCTTGGTTTGCGATTGACGTTTGGTTCACCGGCGCGTTTTGAGGTGCACTGTAAGAATGCCAACAAATAAATAAACTTCTTATCATACACAAATAAATTTTGAATAAGAAAGAGGAGTCACGCAAAATGTCCTATCCATAAAGACTCATGCATTTAAATTGAACAAGCAAGTCAAGTTTTCGATTTGATTGCATTTTTTTTAATAAGGAACCGAAAAGTTGTGTAAAATAGTATACTAATAAAATTTAACTAATCACTCCTTGTTAGAATTATAATATGCAAATATGAGTTTTTCAACCATGAGATTTAGGCGATTTTGTACGAACCTACATAACAACAAATCAATCTGCTACAAAATATTAGTGTACATTTTTCAACATACCGCCTAGCCGGTTGATCACCCGCCGTATCTCCGTCGGTCACTTGAGACGAGGGAGTCTCCCTCCCAGATATATTGGGACTGCCTCTGCCACTCACGTTGGCTGATACCTGTGGATCAAACATTATAGAATAAAAAACTGGACTCACAATAACACTTAAAATCGTCCGATGTTAAAGTCTACCTACGCGTTTATTGGGCAGAGTTTTTTTAATGAGCGTAACAATAGACTTTTAACATTACAGCCCTGTTATAGTGTTCATTATGAATGATTATTTTTCCGACCCAAATATCGACCAATAGAATTGCACCATTCGACGTCACGTGGTACAACCTACATGGTATTATCACAGTATTACAATATTATTTCCTACAGTAAGGAATCGCCTTTGATGTCGCGCGATGCCGCCGCCAGCGTAGGTACTTACGCTGCCACACGAAAATACGCTAGGGTTGCAACAAATGGGAAATAAAACAATTTTGATTATTAATATTATGATGAAATCATTTATTCATATGTACATTCAAAATAATTGCGATTATTAAATCTGATGTAATTATTTGTTCATAAATATATAATTACATACAGATATTGCACTGCTAAATATTATTTACGTGGACACTTTATTTTTGGATGTTCTTAATTGTATATTATACCATTTAACTAAGTAATGCATTCGCATTGGGATGTACAATCTGATTAGAAAATAATGAGGACAACATATACATAGCTTTGATTTTAATTCAACAGATACAATTAATACAATCTTTCTGAAATATTGTTTCCTTCTGGGATTTCAATGTAGATTTACATCCGTAAACGGAACAGTTTTTGCGCGTCATAATAGAATATGTAAGTACGTATGTATAATAAAATTATTACACAAAAAATACGACTGCGTCGTCCTTTCGCGATAGTTAATGCAAACTCAGCGTGATTGCATTAAGCGGCCCGCGTCGCCCGACCCCCCGCCAGTTCCCCTCCGTTTCTCTGCACAAGTACATTCGTCGCCATACTGTAGGATGGTAATACTGTGGTATTATACTGATAATTTTTTGAAAATTTTCTCTGGTCGTTGACGTCAAACTGACAGGTTCAATTCAATTGTGAAATTATTGGCCGACATTTGGGACGGAAAAATAATCTCCCGAATACCACACGAGCTTCAAAATTATCTGGCATTTCCCTCAAGGTTCCCTGCAAACAAATAAAGTCGTCAAGTTTTTCAGGAATTTTTTAACCTTGACTAAAAACTTGACTCCTTCATTTGTTTGCAACGAACCTATCGGAAAATACCCGATAATTTTGAAGCTCTTGTGGTAAGCTATTATAAGTGAATGTTTTAAACAATTGCAATGCTAATCGAATAATTGTTGACGAGCTTTTAATAGGCGATTATATTCTATTAGGTTGTTTATGGGACGTCAGTAGCATCGTAAGAAATAGTTTATTTATTAATTCAATAAATAAAAGGTTTAAAAATTTCTAAAAGTAAATAACAGATTTTATTATAAAGTGTTTACAGATGTATATTTGCATTTCAACAATAAATTACAAACAAAAATCATTACATTGGAGCACAAAACCTCCATATTTAAAGCCATTTAAATTAAAAAAAAAACAAAAAAGCATTTTCCTCACCATATCAGACAGATTATCATTCTGGTCCTCCGTCTCCAACTCAAGGCTCGAAGTGACACTATGGTTGGAAGCCGCTTCGGATACAGCTTCGAGATTATCTGACGTATTGCCGAGAGATACCTCGTCGTGGGATACTGAGAACCTATTGTAAAATGTGCTTTAATACAGTGGTATAAGGATCATTTTAAAATTGACGTGTTGGGGTTAGATTTTACGTTGTTGCAGTAGTACCATAGTATTAGACTCGAATGACCACATAATTTCAATGAATTTTACATCAATAAGAAAAGTTCTCTATGCTGGTTAAGTTAGTCAATAGTTTAACAATAGCCATTTTTTCATACAAAATTTACACATATTATAAGCTGCCGTCTTGTTTATTTTAAAAGAACATTAATAACAACACAATAAGATTTAAGTAAAGGTCATTTTGCCTTAACCACAAGTCTTGTAGGCTTCTGCACAGACGTAGAAAAGTTTTGTGAACATAATTATCCAAGCAGCATATTAACGACCTTACTGCATTAAAATAAAGATCACATTGCCTTACCACGTTTCTGCACAAGTGTACAATTTTTTACGAACATAATTCTCCAAGACAAATAAAAAACAATTCTATTCCATTGAAATAAAGTCCATTTTCCCATACCTTGTCCGTTTCTGCACAGGTGTAGTCGGTCCGGGCGGTAGTGCGGCCGCGTCTTCCGTATCACCCGCTTCGCTACCGCCGTAGTAGCATTCTAGAACTTTCGATTCGGGTACTAGACCTGTGGGTGTCATTTTTATTTTAATTATTTGTTTATTTATAAGTAGCTTTTTGTCCAGGTGGTTAAAGGAAATTCACATGGAACTGATATTCTTCAAATTTCAATGCGATAAAAATTTGTCAAAATGCATAGAAAGAAACAAAGAAACCATTTATTCCAACACACACAAACACACAATGACTCGCTAGCATTGTAAAAAAATAAATAGTAATGGAAAACATTTATGCAGTTGCACAAAAATAATATAAAATACGATAGTGGTATTAAAAATTTCAAGATTAACTATGCGTTATTGAATTACGAAGCAGCGACGAATCGGTTCTGACGAATTTGAATTAATTTACACTTTTTAAATACCATTTAGAATGTTTACTGTTGTTGATGGTTCGAATTTTATGATATTGAATAGACTTTCCTTCACGAGAATAAACTATTTCTTACTTCCTATAATATTAAGAAAACTATGAATGGATTAAAAGTGTATATTTCTTACACTAAATAGACGCCATCACATACAGTGAAAACAATGTACTAAGTGTGTTGACACTAAAAATTAAATACCGACAAAATGCGTATGTGTGCCAACATGCAGACTAAAAATTTTAATAACGAATCAATCTTTTTACTACAATTAATCAATGACATTTCCAAAAATATCTCCCACCTACGTAATCCTGTTCATCCACATTGGCAAGCTTGATCATCATCACTTCTGGTGGTTCCAGGGTACTGTCCTTGTCCTCGTTCCTGGGTCCCCGGGGCTTGGGCACCTTGCTGAGGATGCTGCGTTTGCTCTCCGGCTCTTTGGTGTCTTTGGTCTCTGGTGTCGGTCTGTGAATTTTATTAATTGCATTTATTGAATGTAGATATTTTATGTTGTAACTTAATTCTAATCGATACTAATATTATAAATGCGAAAGTAACTCTGTCTGTCTGTCTGTTACTCAATCACGCCTAAACTACGGAACCAATTTGCATGAAATTTGGTATGGAGATATTTTGATACCCGAGTAAGGACATAGGCTACATTTTATTCCGAAATATGTACCACGGGCGAAGCCGGGGCGGACCACTAGTATTTAATAATTGCGTTATTACCACTGTAATACTGACTCAGTTAGAAATGCGATAGACGACAGAAGATATTATCATAACGTTAGCATAACGAATATCGATTGGATGTTCGATCCCAATATGGGCAGATGATTGCTTTGTTTTGCTTGCTACATCAACAACATAATATAAGTAGGTGCTAGCTGTACTTTTACAATTTTTCGGTAATTTGCTCGATTTACAAGCCCTATCCCTTTTTTAATTACTGTGATACGGCCGCTATTGCAGTAGCTGCCTTGTCGTATCAAAATGTGTGTATAACATGCAATAAATGTACCGAGTTTGAGTTTTCCTATCCAGTTTGGCCTGACCGCTGCTCAATGTAATTCCTATAAGTAATCATGGTCGCACTTTGAAATGTGGTTAATTTGCTCATAGTTCATCATGATGAACTATGAGCTAATTAACCACATGCATGCCATCATGCCATTTCATTTTCTGTCTGATCGAATGTTGTATTGGTAACCTATTCACTTTCTCACCTACTAGCCGGCAAGTGCGCCAATTGCCTTAGCAGATCATGCAATCTCGCGCGATAGTTGGGCTCTAACGTGTGCAGGCGCGCCGCGAGCCGAGCAGCGCCTTCGCCCCCATCCGTGGGGCTCCGGTCACCGTCCGCGTCGGAGGCTTCCAAGCTGGAGGAGGACGTGCTGTCGCTGGTGGAAATTGAGACAAATATATGGTCATATTGGGCAAGTATGCCTATTTGAACACGTAAAAACAATCATATATTTCCAAGTTTTTTTGCAAGTATGTTTAATGGACACGTAAAAGCAAATTTAAAAACAAATTTAAAAACAAATTTAAAAACAAATAATGTTTTTTTACGTTTTAAAAACATAATGTTCATTTAATATTTTTGTTGACTGAAAGTGTCTAATAAGCGATTTGGCCGCGTAATAAGTTGTACTCTTTGTATTTTAATAAATAGCTGTAAAGTTTTCTGAATGTACTTAAGTGTTAAATAAATAAAGCATACCATTTTTCATGCGCAACATTTTGCAATGGCCTATCGGAATTTTTATGAAAGTATTCGTTACTGTATCGTATGCACTGATACTGACACTTAACAGAAGCGAATGACACCATATTTTCCCGCCTATTATTATGACGATACACAACAACGTAAAAATATAGCAAGGTCTCTCTGGACACAGGGTCTAAACTAAAAGGACTAAAAGGACTTTATTCTCAATCATATAGTGAAAGAAAGAAAGAAAGACAGAAAATACATTTATTATAGTGTATTTTATAGTGCAAGAGCTTACCCAAAATTGGCGACTTCATTCGAGGAGGCGCTTCCATTGGTCTCTTGGGCTAGACCGTTTGATGCGTTGTTGTTGAGTTTAGAGGAGATTCTTCGTAAAAACGAAATCTGCAACGAGATCAATTTTGTTACATTTCTTTCAAACACTTTAAACATTGATTTGATGTAACATTAACATTATTGCTAAGTGAGCATCTCCACTTTTATTTCTAACTAGCTGCTCCGCGCGGTTTCATCCCCGTGACTCCACTCCTGTTGGTCGTAGCGTGATGATATATAGCCTATAACCTTCCTCGATAAATGGGCTATCTAACACCGAAAGAATTTTTCAAATCGGACCAGTAGTTCCCGAGATTAGCGCGTTCAAACAAACAAACAAACTCTTCAGCTTTATAATATTAGTATAGATTGAAATTTACTTAATTTATTAGACTCGAAGGATTTTGTATGTGCCTTAGTTGGCATAGAATCGCCACCGTCTCCACTAGTGACCACACAACATTCCAACTTGGTGAATAGGAACTGGATATATGCAAGTTTCTTTAGACTACTCTATATGGATATAGACGGGAAGTGGGGGTAACTAGAGGGGAAGTGGGGAGGCCTAGTTGTTTATAAAAAAACAACAAATAATACATGTGAAGGGAACGGAGGGGGGTAGATCTTATGAGTTACTTATTCCTTACCAATGTGTGTACATCTTTATACGTGTATAATGCTAGTGGTGTCCGTGTGGGTGCGTCAGTACGTAGCGGGGCGTCGGGTGCGGGCGGGGCGGGGGGCGCGGGGCCGCATGTAGGACTAGTCACTGCTTCCACTAGTGACCACACGCAAGATCGCTCGAATTTTGTGTATAGATCGCGCACTTTTGGCTCCACCTGGATGGTGAGATGATAATGGTATAGTAATTATAGTACCTGTATTCAGTTATCTGTAAGTTTTGATTGTAAATGTTTTGATGATAGGTGATTTTATAGATTTGGCTGTTCTGTTTTTTTTTAAGCCTACTTTCAACCTTTTGCCATATCTTATAAAGACGAGCGAGCTGGAAAAGAGCATCTCACCATCTACAGTATAACTTCATCTTAAAACTCGAAAGTCTGCAAGTAAACACGTTTAAAAAATGACTGGCCAGGCGTATGAAGTGGTTTAAAATTATAAAACAAATCTCACCTCTTGATATCTCGCCAAGCACAGCATCTGAATGATCTGCGCGATCTGTATAAGATTGAACCGGGCTATATACGACACCGGTATGTCCACCACGCCATGTGCTTCTGGGTTCACTATGGCGGGGCATATAAAATGATTGAAGACCAAGTCCGTGCATATTGCGTGCAGTTCCCGTTCTGTTATCCTGTAAGGAAAGGTTATGTGGTTAGAGAAGCCTTTTTCAGTAAAAAAAATTGGAATAGAATGCCAGAAACTTCTTTAAAATATTATTTTTATGTGTCACCCCAAAGTTATAGCATAAAATTTTATGTAGTTTTCACTAAATGCAGTAACTTATTATTATAAGTTACATTTGACACATGAACTAGAACTTTTAACCGCTATTCTTTGGCGACTTTTAAGCAACTGTTTTATAATGTGGTTTTAAGAGTTGACTGTGATTTTAATTTCACCTACAAAAAAGCATTTATGAATAGATAGAGTTGCCTCTATCTATTCATAAATGAATTCAACTCCGAATAATACTTATATTTTTCACTCACCTCGAATGCTGTTTCAACAGATGAACAATCTGCTGTACGATCCACGCGATAGTTGCCGGGAAGTTCGGCCAGTACTCCCTCAGTGAGGCTATGAACTTGCTGGTAAGATTGTAGAGGGATTGCACTGTCCACTTGCGATATCTCGCCACTTTGGCAGTGTATTCTGTGCTGTTTGGCTGACCGAACTTCTTGAGACGGTCAGATGGTGAAAATCTAGAGGGAAAATTATTTCGAACTCAAAACTTTTTATTCATGTAATATTTTACACGTTTTTATGATTATTTTTTTAAACTACTTCCAATTTCATTCTTATTTGGAACTAGCTGCTCTATCCGGGTTGGGTAAAAATGAAATTAGAACAGCTCATGTCAGTTAAGTAAAATGTACCTTCTGATGTAACAATTTTCACGATTGGTCAGGTAGTTTAGGTAGTAATTTCAAACTAGAAGAAGTAAAAGCATTAATGTTGACAGAACAAAGAAATCCAATATATTTTTGTCAATAACAAATCAAATTAAAATACGTATTTCTTTTTTAATTGATTTATTATTTCTCGAAGAAATAACAAGGTAATGTAATAGAGAACAGATGTAATTAATCACTGCGGTGATTACATGCGGTTGGTAATTTGATTTTCTTTGTATCTTCAATCATATGAAACTTTATATGATCCATCATTACGCCTGACCACAGAATAGTAAAACAATAGACAAATAATAATTAAACAAAACATTATAATTTGAAATATTAGCCATTGTTAAATTAGTTATTTATTACTTCAAACAGCCAAACAAAAGTCAACCTTATGCTACAGTCAACAAAGTTGAATTTTCAACATCATCCCAAACCGAAGGTTTATTTCCCTCTACCTACGGTTTACATTATATTTGACTCAGCATCGAGAAAGAAATCATTTAACGAAAACCTTATAATGGCACTAATGTAAGAGTACAAATAACTTTGAGCTCTATCTCATAGCAGTAAGGTTCATTTCACTTCAAATCCATAGAAGTCTCCTATCTTCGAGTTGCCCTTACCTTTCCATAGCACTTTGAACTCTATCTGATAGCATTAGGGTTCATTTTACTCCAAATTCCATATCCTCTATCTTCGAGCAGTCCTTACCTTTCCATAGCCTTATCGGGATCAGCGTCAAGGAAGAACTCGTCTTCATGTAGCACCGCCATGACGGGGCCCTGCAGCGCTGCCACGAGGAACTGTCTCGCTGGTGAGTGACCATCTCGGTATACGCTGTACAGCGACGATAGTGCACATTTGTTTGTGCGGAACAATCTAGAAAGAAAAAGGCCATATTATGTTGTGATCCAGTATGCAGCATACTGCATAACCAATTATACTTATTATAATCTGCACGCCAAAAATTAATATTCGATTAATAGTGCCGCGACCGATTCGAATAAACGCAGGTTTGCAGTTACAGGTTTGCAGTTATAGATTGGAGTATTAAGGAATCGCTACACAGCGAAAGACACTGCCTCTGTCACTCGTCATAATATTTTTTTATTCTTTCACACTTGTAAAGTTTTTATGAAATGCTTTAAAAATAAGAGAATGTAGAGTCATTTACTTTTAAGATACTTTAAGATAATGAGGCTTTAGGCTTTTGAGGTATGGACGAACGATTCAAAACAGTGCCTAAATTAGATATTTTCAACGTTATAATCGGAATGCGAATCCAAATCTTCGGAAGTCATTAGCATGTAACGCACACATTGTATATCTGCTTCCTAGAGAAAGTAAAAGATTAATCACTCACTTTCATATCACGACAGTGCATGAAAGTCAGTGAGAGACAGAGCAGACATTCCTGTTTAACTGAATTTGGATTTGTTTGATTTTACTCGTAAACACCAAATCATATAATAAGACAAAGTCCTCCGTCGCGTCTGTCTGTCTGTTCGCGATAAACTCAAAACCTACTGCACTGATTCTCATTATGTTTTTATCAAAAGATAGCCTGGTTCGAGGAAGGTTCTGGTATGTAATTAAATAAGTTTAAAACAAGAAGGAAGGCACTAGGAGCGGTTAGATGATAATAGATAAGTATTGGTATGACACATTCACTAAATATGATGTAACGTTTGGGACTTGGCACTGAACAAGGGAATGCAGCCGAAACATAAAACTGAACAATTCTGTCCAAACATATATCAATAAAATCCCGAAAACCAGCTACATATAGAATTTAATGACAATCATATTTTCAACCTACTCCAGGGATGCCATAATGTTTTGTACAAGGATATAATCAGCTTAGCAAGGAATGTTAATCCAATATAGATAATCCTTAATCCTGTAGGATTTGTTTCCTGTTTTTTATAGACCGAAAAAGACCACGTCTACCCTACTTCCCATAAAGACAAAATTTTGTAAGAATCTATAGATGTTTGTTATTCTTTCAGCTAATCGAATCTCTTAATTTTTTTGTTGACAGATATAAAATAATCTGGATAGGCTCATAGTCTACTACCGGGTACCACGCGAATAAAGCCACGGGATATAGCTAGTAATTTTACAGCTGGATGATCCCACTAAATATATTTGCCAATAGGTGTAAAATTACGCATTCCACAAATTATACAGCGATCGACTTAGCTCAGATTACCGTGTAACAGCTGTCGCATGCGATTAGTATCAAATCATGTTCATTACTGTATTACGTCAGTATAGATGATATACTATGTCAGCTGTGTGGATGAAGATTCAAGGTCGATTATTGTCTAATGTCGTTTGTTCATGCTCCGTTGTGAATTGTATGCAGATTCATTTTCCATATTGCAAGTGCATTTTTTGTTGAGGAAAATATTGAATTCTGACGTCACCTGTAGTTTTTGCAGATTTAGTAATAGACTTTTTATTGAAGTCTAGTAATGAGCTGTAATTATTTGTCTTAAATTCCATGCAGACAGACTCTGGCAAAGGTACTTTTACGAGTGAGTAGGAAAGTGGCGAAATAATCCTGGGCCCTTTTAACTACAAAAACGCGAATATTCCAACTGTCCATATCCAATAACCTTAAATAATGATCTCAAATCTCAATTAATTTGTATAGAAATACTTGTAAACTTCACAGTAAAAATAGCTTTTAGAGATTTAAATAACTAAGAGAAATTAATCAACACAAAGGTGTCTGTAAGACCATCCATCACAAACATCATACATCGAGATTCGAGAGTAGGCGAAATATCGTCATTGCATGAGGTAGCGCTTTTTCATTTTAAACCGAGCTGTTGGTAATGTTTGGTTATTATTTTTATTTATACCCAATTAATTAAATCATAAATACACCACTTATGGAAGATAAGCTATAGCGCGCGGTTTCACGTGGACCAAGCAACGTTCAAAACAAAACCAGGTCAAGTATCATCAAAATCGTGTTCAAAGTTCAAAGTCAAGTGGTTTTACATTACAACCTCACAAATTTCGCATTTTTTATATTAGTAGCACTCGTAGAATAGAGCAGAGAATCACGTTTCGTTTAAAAAGTAAGAACTTGGCAGCACCTACATTGGAGTAATTAGCAAAACACTTGGAGTCTATTTCCTTCTATTCCGTCTATTTAGTATCAAGCCAAAATACGTAATTTAATCTACACTAATATTATAAAGAGGAAAACTTTGTTTGTTTGATTGAATAGACTCATAAACTACTGGACCGATTTTAAAAATTCTTTCACCATTCGAAAGCTACATTATCCACGAGTAATAGAGGCTATAATATATCATCATGCTAAGACCAACAGGAGCGGAGTAATGCGGGTGAAACCGCGCGGCACAGCTAGTATTTACTATTTACATAAATTAATCTTTAAGTAACTTACTTCCTAGGATCACTTGAGGGCGCCATCTGGTGTTTGATCAAAGAACGTATGACAGCCAACAGGCGAGTCCTGTCCAATGGTGATCGACAGCCTCCGTACAACCCAGCGACGAGAGCAGATGGTAGAGATGGCGGCATGTGGTCCTCGCCCAGTAAGAGGCAGAGCGCCATCAGGTGTGGGGTGTCTTTTAACCATCCCAGCAGCTCGCCTAGAGCATTCGCTTCCTGGAAGAAAAATATTACTGTGACGAACCTTTGTTTGGTAAACTCAAAACTACCATTACTTTTCTGTTCTAAAAGTATGTCCATTTAATCCTCTAAAAAGTTGATTAATTGGAAATTTATATCAGATCACACAAAAACAACGAAAATATATTTCCTGTACTGTTTCATCCCCTTAAAACCAGACAAAGCCGTGGCGAGAGACGAATCCTTGCGAATAATAATAAATATATTTTCATTTATAATACTTGTTTGTCTTTCATTCATGTCGCAGCAGAGCGATTTATGGTATCATTCTTTGGAGAAACTAATTTCCTTTGACTTTGTGGGCGTAGACGCAAGCAGAAAGCTACTACTTCATCATAAGGGTGCTTTAAATAAATAATAAATAAATACACTTTATTCAGCACCAAGTAAATACACATAAAAAAAGAAACAGACAATATGTTATAAAGCTAAAAAGGCGGCCTTATCGCTACTAAGCGATTTCTACCAGGCAACCTATGGGTAGGATTTTTAATTATAAGAAAGAGGTGAAAACAATAGGTGGTGCAGCAATGAAAATGAATTACTTACAGTATATTTAAACCATATAACTGCTTATATTATGACTACATAATAATATGTAATAAATATAATTTAAGAATACCTACTTATACATTATATACATATTAATATATACGTACACATAATATACAATACATACAATACATAATATATATACCTATACAATACAATTATTAAATAAAATATAAGGATACTAACAATTTATTTGGGAGAAGAAATGGTTGAAAACTACATTTTTAAATATGTTCAGCGATTTCGCATGTCTGATTTCATTTGGCAGAGCGTTCCAAAGAAGTATCAACTGTATATGGAAGGATTTGTGGTAAAATTTTGATTTATGGGGAGGAATTTTCAATAGCAAATTGCCAGTGCAGCGCAGATTTAAATCAACATTCGAACGAAATTCAAATTTTTCTTTAAGGT